>JAEAOA010001738.1:0-50000 GCA_016746295.1 Potamilus streckersoni | reverse complement strand
CGTTCTTTTTGATATACAAATGAGTTTCCAGTCGCCTGTTGAACAGTAAGATCAAAACTAAAACACAGCATGTAAAATTTGCCACCAGACTTTAAATCTAGATGTACTTACCAATGTGACAGTTTGAAGTTACCTGTAACAGTTTTCTCCAAGAAAGTAATTTTATATTTTGTACTTTAACTATTTTTAATTTAATTTTAAAACTGTGCTTATATCAGCATCGAAGATGGGTCGGTATGACAAAGTAGCTGATGAGTTTCTTTGAAATAACTGTTAGAGAAATAAGCATTTTTATTATTGAAAGAACAGTTCACCAACCACGACTTTTAAATGTTTAGCAACTTTAAATCATATATTATTGAATTATACTAATATTGTGCAATCTGGTGTCAGAACCAACATAACCTGCTCCTTGGTTATATTCTGCATACTTTTTTGGTTAGGGTCTAACGCCATTTTACAGATCATGATAGGCTATATATGACGGCCAGTATTAATGGTAGAGGCATAACCCGGAAAAAAAACCCTTAAAGAACCACCGACCCACGAGAAGCTACTGGCAAGCTTTCTTACATACCAACATTGGCCGAATCCAAGACTCGAACCCTCGCAGACAGGTGAAATGGCTGTGATCCGTAATGGAGAGCGCTTTAGACTTCTCGGGGCCCCTTTCTTCATACCTAATATACATACATTTATTTCATCTTTGCCATCTATTATTATTTATGCTTATGAACTTATGTCAAGTTCTTTCATTTAACTTTTTTTCTTCACTGTGTTATTTTATATATATATATATATATATATATATATATATATATATATATATATATATATATATATATATATATATGTATATATATATATGGCAATATAAATAATAGTTACCTATCCCTTCTGTAATTACATTTTACTTTACTTCTGCCTCTAACATATTCTTCTTTTCTACAGTTATGAAACTTTCTTGTTCTTACTACCAGCTGTAATACTTTTATGTCCCGTACCAAACAGAGCCATGATTTTATATACAAAATGATGTAGTAAAATTACCCTTAAAATAAATAATTAGCTAAAAAAATTATATGCAACAAACCAAAATCCTACCGTTTCATACATTTCATGATTAACCTCAGTTACAACTTTGTTTCATCATTATTCTTGCTTCCTCTGTCTCTACTCTTCTAAAGTACTAACATTATTCTTGTACCTTATACATTTCGAGGGGACCCAGAGTGGTCTAGTGGTCTACAGCGCTCACCGTTACGGATCACTGCGATCTCACCTCTGTCTGCACGAGATCGAGTCTCAGGCTCGACTAACTGTGGGTGCGTGAGAAGCCTGCCAGTAGCTTCTCGTCGGTCGGGTTCTTACCGGGGTTTTCCTGGGCTCTTCCTCAACGAATTTTACTGGCCGCCATGTATAGCCGATCTTTTGCTGAAAATGGCATAAAACCAACAACAACAACATATAGTAGTAGGAGAAAGTAAGAATCCGAGCTCAACAACCCCTCTCCCCACCCCTCCAGACCTCCAAACAAATACAAAATACATAGGTAACGTAATAGAACACCTGTTGCAATCAATAATTGCGCTAAGAATCCGACCTCAACAACCCCTCTCCCCACCCCTCTAGACCTCCAAACAAATACAATAGAACACTTGTTGCAAAATACCTAGGTAACAGGTAAAATTTAATTACGTGATCTTCCAGAATAAGCAAAATAATATGTCAGACTTAATTTTCCAAATCATTACGATTTAGCAGAGAGTGGCGATTGTGGACTAAATTACGCATTAGAATTCCAGTAAGGTAAGTGGTATTATACCTCATTACCAACTGTTAATGTCTCAACTGTAGATATCAAAAATATTTCATTATCATGGTAATAGAGGCTAAACTTTACTTTACCGCTGACATAACGACGGGACTCAAACAAATCTTTTATTTGTGATTTGTTAAGAGGGTATTTTTTGTCGATAAAATACACCTTTGACCGATCAAGATCAATTGTAAGTTTGGTGTATTTTTGCTGACTAATCGGACAGTGAAAGTTTTTAAATAACGCAAGCAACTTTTGATACAATTGTTCGAGATAATTAAAATACTCGCTGTCATCAGATCTGATAAGCGAAAGTTTTAACTTGTCACGGGTACCACTAAAGCATATGCCTGATGTTTCATTATTAATTTCAACTGTCAATGGTTTGCCGTCCATCATTAGATATTTGATTTTGCTACTGTAGCTATTTGTCACTGTAAAATTTTCAAACATTATTTCTTAAGTTTAGATAAAATTTTAGTTTGCAAAGATAATGTCAAGTATATCTCTATCATCATGACAATACCCAAGTGCAAGTGTATCTACCCCATTTTCGCAATAACGTTTATCATCAAAATTGCTCAAACCGCGTTTGATAAGGACATCTGTTTCGAGCTTATGATGATTTGTCCGAATTGACATAGCTCTTATAAAACTAACACCGCCATCAAGCGCATACTTGTAGTCATCAAATTTTATAAACTTTTTAACAAAATCACGAGGCAGACCTTTTGCTTTTTTTGTTATTTTATTATTGTCTAACAATACGGCATACATTTTACTACGTAATCCGATAAAGTATTTGATAGCGCTCGAGTTCATTTCATCTTTGAACTTACCAATAACCTTTTTATTTGTGTCGTCATGAAATTTACTGTCGCGTGGGTAATCAGAAAGATCAAACAGATATCTATTATCATGCATATCCTGATAGACGTCCTCGCATTCGATTTCATATACGAGCGAATCAGTATCAGTAAATAATAATCTACTAGCCGGCCATTGATTTTTAACAAAATTATAATGAAAATCGTACATCAGCCACTTTGATAAATCTAACACTGAAGCTCCAACGTAGATCGGCTTGTTTAGTTTTAGATTTGTTTTTCTTCTTTGTATCGCAACAAGATTCTCATTAAAAATTTTCATGCTCACAAAATCATCGTCTGACACAAGTTTGTTTCTGCGATTGACATCATTGAATAGTTCGATATTTACGCGTTTCCTAATATTCTCCATCGTCTTACCAAAAACGGAATTGTTCATCAGTTTGAAAAAGTTTTTCTCAAAATCAGTTTTTGCCGCAGCTCTTCTTGTAGTGTTCGAGTTAATATAACCTCTCATCCACGGCGACTGATTAAATTTTAGTACGCGATGAACTTTTCTCAACACGAGACCAGCATCGACTGCTTGTTTTAAAGCTTTGTAATGCAAAACATAATTACGTTTATGAAGCAAATTTGGTACTAGTTTCTTTACCATAGAATGTTGTCTTGGTAATGCTGACGCTTGTTGTTCTTCTGATAACAAACTATAATCTATAACCATCGATTCCGCGCAGAAAGGATAATCGTTATGCAATTTGTGTAGCGAAGTTGGATAATCGAGATCAACTTCAACGAAATACGAAACATCGTCGGGTATCTTTTCTTCTGTCTCTGATAGAAATTGATCAGCCGTGATCCAATGAAATCCATCAAATGGCATTGATTCTGCCATCGAATACCCGTACAAGTTATTACAATCTAGATAAACTATATACTTTGAAGGAAGGTCAGGATTATACTCTTTCAAATATTTGTTGTTTGCTTCAGCATATTTTTTTGTTATCACGCTAATACCACCTCGGATACCTTTTTCGATAAAATTGAACATATCAACATCAGTCAGTAATTCTAACCTTACCTTACTAAACTTTAGCAAAGCATCCCATGACAACCCAGGGGCAGAATAATACCAGCAAGGATCTAGTCCATAATTATTATAACTCACTTCACGGAAACTTTCAAAAACATCTGCTAATAATAACACGTCAGTTTTCAAATACAAATCATGATAATTAGCAAAAGTCTCACAATCAAACTCTTTCCAGATATCTTGTGCATACCTGTACTCGTCATCGGTTATATTTTCGTTTTTAAGTTGTGAGTAATATTTGTCTTTGCCAGGTAATGATGTTTCATCAAATTTACTCCAGTCGTTGAGGTATTCGTATGGAAAGACTCCTTTTTTAGCTAGTAGATTAAATTTATCTCCAAAACAGTCTCTTAGGTTATCAAATTTACTACAACCTTTTACTAGCTCATCTAACGAGGCTGCCATAAACTGCAGGCTGTCAATAAAACGCAATTTACCTAGCGTAACTGACATGTACTTTTCAAAATTATTTGGGATGCATTTGATGACGTTATCGAGTTTTAGACGAGATTTTATATCAGGATCACCAAAAGCTTCTACTATAATATGGCTATCATATCCTCGAAAATTGTGAAGAATAATTGGAATAAAATCTGGAGCGTGAAATTTTAAATTACACTGGTCATGAGCCGCTCCACGATACTGTCCAGTCAAATGGCAATGGTCACGTACTTTTTTCCTGACATTGTCAGTGTCAAAAGTTTTTTAACAAATATAACAAATTTTCGCTTGCTCGTGAGCGGATTCTTGTTGAGGTGTTAATTTTAACATTGGAATTACTCTTTTCAAACGATAAGTTATATGATCAACTTCGCTGATCAATTGCTTGAGAAGCCAGACAGCTGGATTTTTACCACGATAGAGTTGGATTGGTTTAGATAATCTCGAATCAGCGCAACAAACTACCTTGTACGCTACTCCGCACGGAACATGATTTTGAATTTTTCTTGTACTCGATTGGTTAGGATCATTTTCTACGCCAAGTACAGGTTGAAGTAAGCATTCGAAATCGACGTATATGACGAAAGGAATTTTTAGTTTGTGATTATGATGGACAAACTGTAACACGCTATCTTTTTTAGATGGCATTGTTATTCTTTGTACGTCACTACAGTACTGCAAATGCTTTTGTAATGTTTCATTGTCTCTACAACCGTGCAAGCAGCGATAACAAAAGAATTTTTTGTTGTTATTTTTATTATACTGTCTTCCAACTAGTCTGTTAAAGTTTTTGATCCAAACGTAATGATTTTTATAAAACAGTAAATTGATAGTCGATTGTGAAGCTTTTTCTGAAATATACCTCGGATAGACATTTTCTTTTTCATCTAATCCGAAAACATTAATCGAAACATTATTTTGCTTTTCAAACTTTGGTATTTGATTTTCTGCCACTGGAAAGTCAATACCAGCACAATTTAATCTTGACACGTGACTGATATACTTCTCAACACGATCAGCATTTTTTTCTGCTGGAAATAACGCGGAAAGAACAGCCCATTAGAAACATTTGCTATCGACGTTTTTTATGTTTATACAGCACTGTTTATTTTTTATTTTTAGTGGCAGGTCGATATACGAACTACCGCGAAATGCGTCATATTTCATCGTGTGAAACAAAATTTCTTTGATCATTTCAAACTTCCAACCCGAACCTAATTCGGTAAATTCTTCTATTTTTTTCCAAATTTCTTGGTGTATTTCATTAGATAGTGACAAAAGATCACTACCAAGTAAAACACGTCTAGATTTTGCGTTGATGTAAGGGTCTGCAATTTCCTTGTTAGTAGATTCTTCCATCACAAGTAGTTTTGAAAATATAACGTGATATTGCACTAACAATCTTAGACCCTTGTGTTTTTCAAGCTCACGTTTTACAGTCGTCTGTAGCAGATGAAAGAGATTTGTTTCAGTAAAATTTAATAAAACATTTTGATTATCAAACTGATAACTATTATCAAAACCTGCAAAAGCAGTCGCTATTTTAACAGGTTCTCCAATAAGTCTCTTCTTAGCTATATCACGCAATTTCAACATCGCTATACTATAGTCTAATATCTAATTGATAATTTACCGCACACTGCGCATGCGCTAGAAAAACAATTAGAGATAAAAAATATCACCTATAATATAATGACAGTAAATCTGACAAGCGCACGTGAGCAAGAGGAATATCACGTTTACCAAAAGTACAATCTGTACGCTGGAAATGCACTTGGTTCGGTTATTAATATCATTACTGGAATATCTGTTGGTAAAGCAACGCCAGCGGGTTATACGATTAGTGCAAAGGGAGATAATACTGAGAGGATTACGATGTTTAGAAAAGATTTTATTTACACGTTGTTCTGCGATGATATTCCAGAGGGGAAACGAGTATATCATTATAACGGTAAAGTCACTGATGATAATATTGAAAATTTATCCTTACAAGACGAGTTTCAGCCGCATCTGGTCTTTGATTTATACGAGGCTAACGATCGTGGTATTATAAGAAACAGAAAAACTAAAAAAGTTCTTGGTACCATGAGTAATATGGGATATCTTATAGTAACTGTTAGAGGAACATCGACAGATCAAGTTTGTTATACTAGTCATAGGTTTGTTTACGAGGTGTTCAACGGATCTATACCCAATGGTCTGGTTATTAATCATATCAATAACGTAAAAACAGACAATCGATTGGAAAATCTGGAGCTAGTGACCCAACAGGAAAATGTGAGAAAAGGACGAGGTGGTGGTATTAATTTTAGATGCCCAATAAAACCTGTTATTTCGTTAAACCTCAAAACTGACGAGGAGATCAAATTCAAATCAATTACATCTGCGGCGAAATATTATAATATAAATCCCAGAGCAGTAAAATTTGTAGCTGATGGAGCAACAAAATCAGCTTTTTCAAACAAATATGATGCTAGTATTATTTTTAGATATGATGAATAATAATATGATGATTAATAATATTTTGTAATTCGGTTTTAGTCAAACAATGATGAGCAAATGCTATAATATCATCGCAATCAAATTTTAGCGTCGTTACTGCAATTTCATTAATTTTATTTTTTTCTGCTTCTGTTAGTAATATTTTATGAGAATCACCCTGCATTACAATAACGTCAACGGAATATGAACTATAACCTGACAGGCATTTTCTTACTGCTTCGGTCAGTTCGAGGTAGTTTATTATATTAACTTTTTGGTGATATTTTACCTTGTCAGTCATCTTATAACAACAAATTAGATAAAAAGTATATTATAATATGGATATGATGAAACGACTCGTTCAACTATACGAAGAAGATACTAGTGATATCAGCGATAAGGTCTCCACAATCTCTAATGATATGATAGACAAATCTATTGGTTATAACAAAGATGATATTTTATATAACAACGAATCTGATGATGGTGAAATAGTCACCGTCGTTAACAGATATAATTATAGCAGACCAACCACTGGAAAATATAATGTCAAGTATCACATTGCTAAAAAAATTATAAAATTTAATTTTACCGTTACCGAACAGCAGATATTTTTGCAGTTAATCAGACCTTTTTTAAGCATTAAAATTTCAGGTCGACAGAAAAATATAAAATTTGATTTCATCTTTGTCAAGATTTTTAATCTAATGACGATCTCTGACGATCGCAGACAATATCTAATATCATTATGTAAACCAGTAAAAGGTGTATCTATCAAAGGAAAGTATGAGGAAATTTATAATAGCATTATTTCACAGTCGATAAAATCGACCGGGTTGGAATCCAGCTGTTAAATTTATCACTATACCCACGCCATTTGACTAAACTTTTATCGCCTTTTTTCCTAATCACTTTTTCGATAACGAAAACATCTTGGTCAGTTTTTTGTAGTTCTTGTTCGTAAAAACTACCTACTATAGGTTCCCCTGCCAGATCTTTTAAAGCATACGTTACAGGTACTGTTAAGAGTACTTTATCAACAACAAATACTTCTTCGCTCCAGTTTGGAGTAAATCCTTTTTCAAATATCTTTTTAGTCAAAGAGATTCTAACTTTATCACCGACCTTAAATTTATGTCTGCGGTACATGATTTCGTTTGCTAATATTGGATTTTTGATAACGTCATTGGGTGACATTTTGATGGTTCGATGTTTCGTGTTATTATATTCGCCTACGATTTGAGAAAGGTCATCGATGTACCTGTTGGTGTTTTTAGCTGTCATATGTTTGTGTAATTTTTCGTTTAGCGTGCGATTAAATCTCTCGACAACAACGCTTTTGCCTTCGTTTCCTGTAACGTATTTTTTTATATTATTTTGTTCTAGAAACTGTTCAAACTTTTTGTTAAAAATCTCTGCTCCATGATCAGTCCAGATTTTGTTTGGTTTTCTTTCGGTACTCGTTATTATTTGTTTTAGCGCATCAGTGATTGACGTTCCTGTTTTATCTGAAACTGGCACACTGAAAGCGTATTTGCTAAAAACATCTGTGACATTAAACAAATATTTCTTATTATCGTTAAACTGAGCCAAATTGGATACATCCACCAAATCTATTGCCCAGATATCATCTACAGCGTTTGCAACAACTTTACGTCTCGGAAACTTTTTTTAGGTCTGTGTAGTTCGACTGCAAGATCATCGTATAATTCTTTTCCGAGTCCGAGTTTATATTTTGCTCCTATCATTCCCTGAACAAATCTTCTATCAAAACGTTCTCGTAGATTTGTTGGCTCCATATCATGTAATTCGTCTAACATTACTTTATCACAATCTGCTTTCGAGTTTTCATGATCACGATAACAGATATCGTTTCGCATCGCTATTGCATCCACTTGATTATAAGGCTCTTGTCCTGGCAATGGATTATCGTTTTCATCTAGTTGTTGATCTAGCGGATTGTAAGGCCCTGTATAACGATGACCTGGCAAGGTCCAACCGCCTTTTGGTTTTGGTAATTTTCCAATAATTTTATGTATATCTATACCTAACCCTATTATTTCTCTGTTGTTACAACGTTGACAGTACGTAATGATTTTATCTTGTTCTATGCAAAGATCTTTGTCACAATCACAATTGCATTTCATTTTATTTTATTTTGTTTCATAAGATTAATCGTCGATCAAGATAACTCTATCAACGCTAGATCCTACTTGTTTTTTCAAAAACATACTTTTCTTTCTACCACAGATTGCACAAATACTTTTTAACATCGTTCTATTATTTTTCGTTTTTTCCGTCATCTCATCCTTGTTCTCTGTTTTAGTTTTGCATTTGAGACAGTATGTTGACATTATTATATCAAGGAGTTTAGATAAAATTGATTGCAATATTATCATTCGCATGAGAAGGATGCTCATCAAATTGTAAAATAAACTTTAAAAAGTTTTTACTCCCAAAACTTTTACTCTGGTGCATTTGTCTGACAAACATGATACAATAATAACCACAAGCTGATGTTCCAATCGGCTGTAGTTGATTAGACGAATAATTTATTTTATCAAATTTTTTAAAAATATATTTTTTTATGAGATCGCTTGGAGGAAGTCCGAACGAATCAAAATAATTGTTATCGTGGACAGCAACCCAGTGGGTGCCAGAGCCATCATTGAAGTTTTCAATATTTACAACACAAGAACCGCCTGTTGGTACGTCATCGAGTTCATCCTTGGAAAATACTCCTCGAAATCCAACAACGTCCTTCAATTTTTCAATGATGTCAAAATTGCTCAATAACGTCTGGTCCCTGGTAGAGTTAATCCGCGTCCGATTCCTAGTAAGTTTGGCAGCAGACTTCCCGCTAGTCCCGCTAAAAGTGGAGCGAAAGGAATAATTCCTCCTTGTTTTGTTTGTTTGCGTTTTGTTGTTTTCTTTTTTTTTCGATGATTTTGTTTTTTTCGGCGACTTTTTCGTTGGCATTTTATTTTATACTGTTACATAAAATTAACGATAGATTTGTTTGATACCACGACCTTCGACTGCTTTCTTCGTTGCGCCAGAGACTGCTCCTGACGCAGCCGCAAGTCCAAGTGTACCAAGTACTGGTAAAACTTTGCTAGCTATTACTGATAACGCTGGTCCAAAAAATCCACCTTCTTTTGACATTGCAGTTACCTGAGAAACAGATAATTTCAGCACAAAAGGTTTGTTGCGATCGAGTTTATTGATTTGTTGTTGCGTTAGCATGACTTTTACTGCAATTTTATTTGAAGTTTCCGGAGAGATCATCAAAGAAACAGAGCTGCGTTTAGCAACAGCTGCTAATAATTTTTCAACTTGACCAGATGTTAGGTATATTTCTCGAGTTGTGTATTTGGTTTTCATAATGTTATATCCAAGTTGTTAGATTAAACTTGTACTGTCATTCTTCCTTTGATTGAATCGATGGTCAGAAATCGATCACTAACCAATAGCGCGTATACGTTATACTGTTCACCTGGCACAGCGCCCAGTGTCCACGTGACCTCAATATCTGCAGTCGATCCCACAACACGCTCCAAATGTTTTGATACGTCAAAGTAAAAGATGGGATAGAGCGATCGAAACTCTTCTATTGATATTTGAGATCCACTGTCCGCGTTCTGATATTTTTGCATTGCTTCCATAAGATACATGTACGGCCGAGAGATGTTTCTGGTGGCGTCTACGGCAAAATTACATTCGATTGCACGTTCAGGATACTGTTTGGAATTTACTCTCACAAATATTCGTCTAACGTCTGGGTTATCGAATACTGAGTTGTTCATTTCCTGATGGTTACGACGTGCTTGTCGTTGAAATACGACGAACAAGTGTCGCGGTAGTTGTTCGCTGGGCGTGGTCGTTACACGCCACGTGTAATCAGTCGCGTTGGGAATGGCTGTTTGATAAATCCTGTTCTGTTGGAAGTGTATCTTTTTTGTAAAGGTGGCTAGTAAAGATTCGAGCTCCATCATTTTAGCTAATGAAGATCAACCCGAGGCATCCACAGTGCTAATCTTGTAATAGAAAACTGTCCCTCAGCCACTCCAACAGCACGCATTATGCAATCGTTTTGATCAGCTCGATCTAAAATTAGGGTATGTTTTATTCCTCGAAAGACTTTATTATAATCACGACAAAATCCAAAGATTGTGCTTAACGGTAGCATCATCGTTATTTGGCGAGATTCTGCGGCAAATGCTTTTCGTTTGGTAAATGCCTCGTTATATCTTATGTCACGTGCACTAATAACACCGTTTATTAAATTTAACATCGCAACACCATCTGCGGATGCAGCTGGTGGAGTTATACCAAGATTATGACAAGCGGCAATAAGTGAAACTCTTGTGGCGTTTGCATCAGCAGCTGCACCTGGTGCTGCTATACCAAAATTGTTAGCATTAGCAATAAGAAAATTTCTTACAATTATAGCATCTGCAACGGCATCAGCTCCGTGTGTAATAACACCACTTGAAATAAACTCGCCAGAGGTAGTTGTTCCTAACGAGGTGTCTTTAAACCACATCATATTTGTAGCAACTGATCTGGAATAGTCATCGCTAAACGAAACGATGTTTAGTATTGTACTCGCTATGGGTAAGTGCATCGAAATATCTTCTACGGTTTGATTGGCCAGTTGGTATCGTGCACTCTTAAACAAACTCCAACCATTATTGACGAGAGCGATTTCTGTTCCAGCTGCAATATCACCACCTGCTGCAGTTAATAT
Source organism: Potamilus streckersoni (assembly GCA_016746295.1). Taxonomy (NCBI): domain Eukaryota; kingdom Metazoa; phylum Mollusca; class Bivalvia; order Unionida; family Unionidae; genus Potamilus; species Potamilus streckersoni. Next base: position 38,592 of record JAEAOA010001738.1, on the reverse strand, counting down.
TCGGCCACGCACTTCTAACATTGCCTTATGGGGTAGTAGAAACACGTCCTCGTCTCTTGTGTTAAAAGTTCTAACTCCGGTTTTATTCGGTTCGTTCGAGTTTTCATCCAAATACTCGACATACTCTAATTCTGTTACAACATCGTCAGTATCAATTTCTTCTGCAAGATCGAGATAGTTTTTAGCTGACATTTTATTTTATAATCGTTACACAAAATTAAAAGGCAGCAGGGGTCATCGGTTTTGTTTTCTTTACAAGTTTACGTACTATTTCTTCACCACTCGGCGACAATAATTTTTTTTGTTGTAGCTATCATAGCTCGTTTTGTTTCTTCTGTTGGCGCAATATCTGATATTACTCGTTTTATTTCTGATGGGGAAGGTCCTTTAATCTTATCAGTAATCTTTTGCCCTACTGCAGTGCCTGCTGAAGATGCCGCCCCTGTAGCGAAAGCTTTACCGGCGTCAAGTGCAATGGGCGCTACTTTACGCGCGATTCCTGGAATATTCTCTGCAATTGTTGTAAATATATTTCCAAAAAATCCACTTACGATTTTTCTTCGATAAACTTTTCTTCGTCTCATTTTATAAAATTATGTACACAAGATCACATGCCTAGGCAGTGCGTAGGTGTAAGTAATACGTGACTATCTCGTTGTTCACGTCTATTTGTCGTCCAGATTGGTCTGTGAGTTGCATTGTAATGCTTGTAATTTGATTCTCAGGTGTTATTGGATAGTAGATAATCTGTCGCGGATTGATTTGCATGAGAGAACCTGGTGGGACTTCTGGTGAGAAACTGTAGATCGTTTGCCCGCGGTTGCCTTTTGACGTATAAGATCCAGATGCGATAGAGCAATTGATGAGTATTGTATTTACTTCTGTGATATCTACTGGTAGTTCTCCATCAAATGTCAAAGATTTATCTTCACCATTGGTATAGTATAAAACTCTAGTAAAACCTAACATCTTTCCAAAACTTCTTTCTCCAAAGAGGACTTTCATATTTCTTTTCACTGTTATCCTAGCTCGTAAGGTGTTATAATTCGCCGCTAATTCGAAATTATCAGCATTCCCACCAGCTTTTGTTAGAAGCTCTTTTATTGTTCTGTTTAGATCAGTAATGTTATAAGCTCCTTGTGGAATCTGTAGTTTGTATTGTATATCAATAAACTCTTTTTGTGATGTTGGAGATTGTTTAACATTAACGATTAAAATTTCATCATTAACCCCATTTTTAATATTCGGCATGGCGTTCCAACAAGTACAAGAAATTAATCCAATCTCATACTGTTTTGCAGGATCTAGTTCTATTGGTGGGTTGTAATTTACTGTAAAATTCGCGCTGTTTCCTGTTATTTGTGATGAATCAAGCAATAATGTTGTTTGCATTATACTAATATTTTAGATAAGATCGCGGTGTAAAATTTCGTACTCGGATGATGTTAGTAATCCACTCGATCTTAGATGATCAAGTATATCAATAATTTCGTTATCAATCTCTACACTTTCATTACCAGCTTCTTTAGAGGATATCAACAGCATTAGCCGATCGACTATGTCTGCGTTTGATGTAAAAACTTTAACTCCAGATCCATTCTTTTCCTCTGGTAATTTTTTATCTCGTTTTTTTTCATATTGTTTGAGTAGTCTTTTAAAATCCCAACCTTTATTATAATCTTCTGGTTTATTTCGATATCGTTTTGATGTTTTTAGTAAAATTTCAGCTATAATTCCTTCTCTAATATAATTGAGTAATGTTGGAATATTTCTTTCATCTTTAATTTCATCATCAGCATTTTCACCAACTTCTTTAATTCTTTCTAATTTTTCTATCAAATCGTTATAGTTTTCGTCTGACCAAGTTCGAATTTTGTTCATATCAATGATATTATTATTTTTCATAAACTCTTCATACTCATCATATTCTATTTTAAACCTAGCTTGTCTTCTGTAAATTTTTATAGATTCTCCAAAAGGTACCATTTTTATCACACTTTCTTGTAATATTTTTTGTTTCTCAGTTAATTCTTCAGTTTGTTCTGATAATTTTTCCATTATACTTCTTATCTCATCTGGATTAACCGTCAATCTTGTTATTGCGTGTTGAAGTTCAAGAGGATTGTTCATTAGCCTGTCAAACTCAGCTTGTCGTGCAGCAGGATCAGCAATGTTTCTTACAAGTTCGTTTACAATTTTTACAGTTTCTTCTTTTGATCTTTCTCCAAGTAAACCAAACAAACCCTTTTCTTTCATTTTTGCTAGTTCTTCTGGAGATGATGTTTGTATTTCTGGCTGCTTGCCAAGCATCGCCTCAGTAACAGGTTTGAAAAATTTGGTTCTTTCTTCTTCTGCTTGAACTTGTCCACGTCGAGCTTCTTCCATCTTTTTCTTAAAAGCCGCTCGAGTTTCGAGAAACTTTTTTAGTAATTCGATTTTCTGTTGATGTTTGTCCATTATTTTTATACGCTTTACAAAATTATATCATAGAAACGTCTCAAGGCAACAACGAAACATCTTGGTTGGATCACGCGCTAGCTTGTCAAATAAAAAGAAACTATATCGATCTTTAGTTGCTCGATGATATAATTCGATAAATTTATCTTTTGTAACATCACCACATTGTTCGTTTGCAATATTTCTCACATCCACATTATCTAGTCCGGGAAATAATATGAAACAACCCGTATTTCGCCTAATAAACCTATCAACATTATAAAAACCTTGGGCAAGATAAACAGAATTACATCTTTTATTACGTGATAGTGAAAAATATGATCTAATCTTGTTCATCTCCTCATTGTTTAGCGGAATATCATCAAAGACGATTATCTTATGCTCTGACGAATCGAGTTCGTTCACTGGAACGAGTTCTTCTGGTTGTTTTATCAAAAATATATCATCACCAATGCCAAGTTCATCACGAAGTTTATCATTATACTCGTTTAATAATTTGTATTTGTCTTGTTGGGGGTTGATGGTGTAAATATACACCTTATCATAGTTAAAGTTATTATTGAGTAAAAGATTTAATAACAAATTTGTTTTACCAGATCCAGTTCGCCCAACAATAAGATAATGACAGTCTGGAGGTTCATTATTATGTTTATGCTTCACCAATCGCTCGGTGTCAAAGTTTATTATCTTCGCCATCGTATAATTTTATGTTATATTAAACCAACAATTTTGTGTAGAACGGTATGTATAATGAGCTACTATACAAAATTTGGAACATTAGCAGTAGATTTATTAACAGAAGGTTATCAGGGTGACTTATCCAAGTATGCGACTCTTGATAAGCTCAAAAATGAAATCAACAATTTGTTAAACGTTGCAAGTGTAGATCCAAATGAAGTTGTAGTTTTCCAGGACAAACAAGGACGATTAAAGACGAGTAATGTACAACTATCAGATGTACTAGTACGAAATCCTACTGCAGTTGCTAATAATATTGTTACTTTTAATAATCAAGGTAAGATAGAAGATTCGGGTAGGTCAGTTAACGATTATGTTAGAAAAGCAGGTGATTTATTTACGGGGAACATTGTTATGAACCAGAACAAAATCACATACCTTGGAAACCCAACTGAGGATAATGACGTTGCTACTAAGAAATATGTTGATGATCAGGAATCCAAGTACGTGTCGGTGCGTGGTAGTATAATGTACGCGTTTTTCAACATGAACAATAATAGCATTACTAACCTTGAACACCAGAGTTTGATTTTGATGCTGTAACAAAGAAATATGTTGATGATATCAACAATGAAATCACCAAGTTCAAAACTGATTTTACTAATCACATCACCACGTTTTTAAATTTTCGCAGAAACATAAACAAAACCAATAACGAATTTTTTGGAAGTCCGCCGTCTGTTGATATTACACTCGATAATATTAACACAAAACTCAACGATATTATTAGTGGAATTCCTAGTATTGTTGAGAAAACGAGTATGATTAAAATTCCTCACAAGCAGATTAAAAATATAGTCTATACAGTTGCTTCTGGAATGTCTACTTGGTCGCCGCAAAATAACACTCTCAAACATACTGCAGAGGTCACTGGTGTGTATAGATTGTCTGTGTTTAGCAGTGTAAAGTTTAATATATTTACCTTATTTCCATGGCGTCACTCGACTGATAATTTCTCTGGAACCGTGTCTATTGTGTTAAACAAAGATGTTGAAGAAACTTTTATGCTAATAGCAGATGACAAAAAATGAACTGCTGCGTCATATTGGTATTGTCTGGAATTTGTGGCTGAAACACCTCAACTAGTTTCTTAATCAAGCCTGAGATTATGTGAACAAATATTATAATGAAAAAAAGTATAGTTGATTTCAATCATATTTCAAAAGATATTCCAGGACAGGATGTTGACGCACTAATACAATACTACAAATATTATCATAAAAAACTTTGGTGCGTTAAAAAATGTTACAAATATTATAACAAGATCCTTCGAGTAATATCATATCTACCCTTGTTAATGACTAGTTCTGGCATAATTTCAAGTGGTATATCATTAAACCCGTTTTTGTTAATCATATCCGGTGTTGGTGTTTCTCTTACAGCAGCTTGTAAAAAAGTTGAACCTAAAATTTCAATAAAAAAGCACGGCTGCTTAACATCAATTATAACTTACAAAAAACTACTTGATCAAATAAGATCTTACCTACGAGGAGTAAAATATAGTATGGACGATTTAATACGTGAATTTCGTATTATTGACAACATGTTAACAGATATTCTACCCATGAGGATCAGCAAATATGAGAAAGATTATCAAAAGAAGTATGATATAACATAAAATTTTATATAATACCACTTACCTTACTGGAATTCTAATGCGTAATTTAGTCCACAATCGCCACGCTCTGCTAAATCGTAATGATTTGGAAGATTGAATCTGACATATCATTTTGCTTATTCTGGAAGATCACGTAATTAAATTTTACCTGTTACCTAGGTATTTTGCAACAGGTGTTCTATTGTATTTGTTTGGAGGTCTAGAGGGGTGGGGAGAGGGTTGTTGAGCTCGGATTCTTAGCGCAATTATTGATTGCAACAGGTGTTCTATTACGTTACCTAGGTATTTTGTATTGGTTTGGAGGTCCGGAGGGGTGGGGAGAGGGGTTGTTGAGCTCGGATTCTTACTTTCTCCTACTACTCATATATTTCGAGTTTCCATAAATCAAACTGTCTAAAGCCCCAATGCCACCGTTACGTGCAAAAAAGTCGTATATGCCAAATCAACTGAATAATGCCAAAAATAAGCTATTTTTTCGAATGGATACTGCACGACCTGTGCAGTATCCATTCATAATTTTCCCACTATGAAAGTCCATATAGTGAGTGGAAATAATACTTTCTTTGTCGTTTGAGCTTATTGATTTTGAGGCTCATAGTTTTCTACCAAAACCTTAAGCTGAATTCTTTTCTCAAGTCTAATATTATAACAGACTTGCAAAATGTTACGTCTCTTATAGATATGCGATAGCTATTAATCTGATGTTGATCTGCGACATCCATGGATTTCAGTCGAAAGCTGAAACACAAGATTTGATGACATTACCGTTGTAAACTTAAGAAGCAAATATCACGCTATGTCGGATACGGCAAGCGATTCTTATATGATACGCTATTCTCATTTTCCGTTTGATGTGATGCAGTACTTTGAGTAGCATTTACGAGAATTTTTTTGGTTCTTTAAACGCATAACTGATGTACATTATATTTTACAAGTCCATATCGTATGTTTACCAATTAATACGAAATCTGACACAGCGGAGTTCGTCTTCAGCCATAGTTCACCCTTCAAAGTATGCAAACGCCCCAGCTGATTACCATTATTTATCCGAGTCTTATTATTTTTCTGTTGCACGCTTTTTATTTTCAGTTAAGCTTAAATTGCGGGCTGCCTCTCTTCATCCCCTCTCGAATCAATTGTCCGCCACGTGCTAACATTGTTGCGTGTACGTATGTTATTTGTATTTTAGACGTATTTTTTTTTTTAAATTCAGTCATATCGCTACGATGTCTGCAGTGTGGCATTTTATAGTAATATTTAGCACTGGAGCATCATGCCGCAGACATGTGGCATGATGTCCCACACGTTCACATTATCCTGAACTAGGAGACAAGTCCTAACAATAACCTCTTAATGCTGAGCGCCAAACGAGATAGCTGTTAGTATCATTTTTGTCAGTTTGTCCGCCACGTGATAATATTGTTGTTATTAGATTTGTTACTAACGGAATTTATGGTATGTATCCGTCAATGCTTTTGGAGAATTCTGAAGAAAAAAAAAAAGGATTACGAGTGACTTCAGGGACTGAATTATGAGGTGGCATCTCTTGCTTCTAAACTGGACATTGGAACGTAGTTTAAACCAAATACCTTGATTATTTAGATACATTTTTAGACAAAATCCTTTCGTTACAAACTTTAGTTAGGTTGGAAAAATGGTGAACAACGGTGGCATTGGGGCTGGAAGCAGTACATATTTATCACTTTTTTGTGCTTTTCATTTGACTGGTTCACGATTTTAATGAGATGTACCAAATAAATTAAACTTCAATAGAACAATGTAATACCTTTTGTCATACATTAGACTTGGTAGAAACTGCAAAATTTGCTGTTAGAATCCATTTATTCGTCCAATAATTTATATATAAATTATGATGCTAATTTATTCCATTTGAGATTATGAATTTTTAACTGTCTCAATCAATTGCAAAAAATACAAATGCCATGTGTAATCGTCTGTTAGTTCCGGATGAAATGCTGTAGAAAAGACATTTCCTTGTTTGGCTGCCACAATAATATCGTTTTCCGCATCATCCCTATGGAGTGTTGCTAAAACCTTCACCTCGGGGGTATATGTTTCTTTTATAGCTGGCGCCCGTATGAAGACTCCGTGAAAGTTGTTTTTACCCGCAGTTGTCTTAAGTTCTTCGTCAAGAAGAGATATGTCCGCCTCAAAACTCTGCATCTGTCGGCCAAAGAAATTTCTGGAGACGTCAGTATCCATGATAGAGAGCTGAAGAAGAAATAAAAAACAATTTGATATCTCAAGATATACACTTTTCAACGCGTTAGTACATGAATCAAACTAACCTGGATTATTTCCGAATAATGTGCTCAGGTGGCAGGGAACAGTTTAGTAAATTGCTGTTGCCGCAATGTGGTCACTTTTCTAAAAATGTAATAACATTATTATTTTTGCACAAAATATAATTTCCTTCATATGATTATGCCAGATAATGTCTAACTATGTGATATGTACAAAACGTTTGAAAGAAATTATTTTGCGAGAACTGTTTACGGTGGCATGGGTCAGTTACGTAAGTTGGCCCCTGGAAAATTTCCTAACTTAAGACTATGGTGTGCTTTTTTGAACTATTATTGAGTAATAATCAAAGATATGAATATATTTGTGAATTTGGTCTTTCTGGCTTGTGTTGTTCTTGAAACTGATGTGAGGCATGTACACCTCATACAGTCACTGCAGAATATGTAGCAGAGAAATACCAAGAGTCAGGTAGAAAGCAGAGCTAGCCACTTACAGCAGTAAACAAGTTGGTTTAAGGTAAGTAGAATATCTCAGAAATTGACTGGATGACAACTATTTAGAATTGCACAAAGCTAATGAACAAATTGTTTTTCAAAATTTCAATATTATCACCCAGGGAAATGGCTTGTTTGCGCTGTGAGCATCAGACCTGAACAATGCATGTATAAGTTTGAGGTGAAGTGCATCAACTTTTTATTTTAGCCTTTCACTGATTTGTCAGATTAAGTGAATTAAATTCTTATGTTTTGTATTATTATACCTGTCCAAAAATATAGACCTTTTTGACCTCACTCATGTGTTTTATTTTTTTAAAATTAATTTTCAACATCAAACGTGTATATGAAAAACTGTGCTTTGCACCCTCAACTACCATCTCGGTCACCATTGTAGACACGTATCTTACTCCATCATTTAAGTTGAGGTTGGGATGAGCGCATGGACCGGGTGGATTCGGTCAAACTCCCTTAATACAAACTCAATTAAACCAAATCTCATATCCTCGCATAAAGCGAATGCCCAGCACGAAAACCCGCTTAAGCAGAAGAGAATGTCTGGTCGGCTAATAGTTACTTAAGTTATCAAAAAGGAACTTTTGTCCAAACAATGCTTCTAACTTAAGCTTGCTAAATGGACGAAGCATCTTCATAGTAAATATATATCACCACTTTAAGGTAACTACATATCGAACTTTTTCTTCATTTTTTAAGACTGTAAATGAGAGGGAAAATCTTTCATCCTTTTTTAATATGTCTTTACACAATGTAAAACTCTAATCGCAAATAATTTATTTTTATTCATGTACCTTTAGACAATTACCCTTAATTTATATCATTACAAATTCTAGATAATAACATGCATTTAAAAGTTTAATTGTTTGCTCGCGTTGTTTTGCTTCATTCGTTATGATAAACTAGACAGTTTCATTAAAATTTTGATACTGCACACAATTCTGCGAGCGATAACCTAATTAAAGAGAAATTAACTGTATTTTTACGCCTAAAGAATGGAAAGGTTCTACTTGCTTCATTTTGTTTTTCTCCAAAAGTTTAGAACACTATTCTATTTAGAGTCATAAAAATTACAAGATGCTCACTTCTTAACTTTTGCTCCCGACTAGACCACGCAACTCGTTTTCAACTTGCCCTAATACTCACGATGTTGAGCAATGAAAGCTTCAGCATTGTAGCCAAATATCCGTCCATAACCCCTTGAAATCTAAACATTCTGAGAGAATTAGTTAAAGAGAGACAAGGTTAAAACAAGAAAAGAAGTCGGAAAAATACCAAAACAAAACGTTCGGAATGGAGACTGAGCTCAGTCAGAACTTTTTGTAGAAATTCCAAGTAAATGGTGTCAAAATTCGACTGTCCTAGATCTAGAATTCTTTACATAACTTTTTGTAGAAATTCCAAGTAAATGGTTTCAAAATTCGACTGTCCAAGACCTAGAATTCTTTACATTTCTTTTTGCACAAACATCAGCTTTGTATATTCCTCTGAACAGGTTTAACTAAATCAAAATTACGCATGATGACTTAATACCAGACAGTGGATTGTATATAACAAATATTTAGACCAGTCAGTGCTGCATCATGTGTCGCAAAACAAGCCTAAATGTTATTATTTCATACCACCAGAACATCCATACGCCCTTGTTTGTGTTGACAATGGTTACACCAGTTTATATATTTTTTTAAAATTTGTACAGTCGTTATTGGTTTTACAGCTACTTGTAATTATAAAAATTTAACATATTTTACAGGGTTCAATAAGTCATGAAGTTTAAAATCGAATCGATTTCTACTTTAATACTGCTAGCTTGCATCCAGATTTGTTCGCCGTATTCACAAATATCTCCCTTTCAAGTAATTGCTTTTTATGTTATTTTGTTCTTTTTTGTTCAATTTGGATCTCTTCATTCTAGATAGTTATGTTTCGTGTTTCTGTAATGTAATATATATATTGTTCTACGTGTTACTGTGTGTGCGTGTGCTTGTCTGTTATTGTCCATTCTTGAAGAGTTTGATCTACATCTAGAAGCTGGAAAACTTATTTCCTTTGATGTATGTATGTATGTATGTATGTATGTATGTATGTATGTATGTATGTATGTATGTATGTATGTATGTATGTATGTATGTATGTATGTATGTATGTATGTATGTATGTATGTATGTATGTATAATGGCGGTAACATGAGTTTCAAATTCAACTAGGGCTAAAAAAATAAACCCTGATGAAATTGATATTGATAGAGCTTATATCTCGGTTACTGGGAAGCAAAAATTACCGTTGACTGGCCCCCTATCTTTTGATTTTCAGTTATCTTGGAGAGAAGAATCATCCCTGCGCATGTGCCCCATGTCACGTGATTTTTACTCTGTATCCAGTCTCTGAGAGGTTCGATCATTCCATTTCGCTGCAAAAACATGCTAACAGTGGTGCTCTCTCCACCTGGTATAATGACACCATCTAAATCAGGTTTAATATCTCTAAGGTGGCGGATTTCCATCACTTCAATAGAGATGTCTGGTCTGAAGCAGGATTGAGCTTTTTTAAGGGCAACCTGGTGTTCTAGAAACGCTCCCTGAATTGCAAGAATACCAATCCTGAATCTTCGCTTACCCTCGCTAAGTTGATCCGATGATGCCATCGCTATTATAAAAATAAAATATATTTTTTTAATAAAAAAGTAATGAAGTACTGAATGTTTAAGACACCCCCCCCAAAAAAAACAAAAGCAAAGACAAACGAGGAAACATGCTCAGCTTTATCCACGCCAAAATATTAAACTAATAAATATATACAAAAGATAAACAAAAGGTGACCTTGCGTTGAAATAAAGTAAACATGTAAGATACATAAAGTGTGTGTCTAATTTCATTAGATATGGAAGAACTTTCATTTATTCCTTTACCAATTCATATTAAATACATCCTCCTCTAATATTGCATATCTCGTCAAAAGAAGAAATGTTAAATCAGCGACAACAAACTGAAGCAAGTTCTTGAACAGAAAGTTCGTGTGGAATCAAGTTACATTTAATTAACAGGTGGCGTACATTATTAGATCTGTAAAGTCAAGTTATACGTAACTAACATGTGGCATACATTATTAAATATTTTACCAACATACACGTGGAAGCCGAACCCTCAAAATATGACCTGTTCCCTATTGTTATGCAAAATGGACTTTCCAGTACACAGTAAGATCAAGTCAGGTAAATCAACCCGCCAAATATGTGTCGATACTGATGGACGATCAATGGGTCTGATGCGACCTGTTCATTAAAATGTGCAATTTTGTTGCATGTAATCTTTCCGAACAAACCTTCGTACGCTTTAGACACATGCTGGTAATTGGTAACAGCCATATCTAGCGCGAAATTCAAAACAGCCACTGGACAGAGGGTTGTGCTATTTCGTGTGGATTTACACGTCATCAAACAAAGGAGTTACTCCGGAAACGTGATGTACACATTACCAAAAGAACCCATCAGAAGACAGTAGCTCCAAAGCAAGAAATACCGGTAAGTGTATAAAATGTACATCGATTTGTGCAGCCAAAATTATCTGCAAATGCTTTTAACGAAAAGGTAATGAACAGGTAATATCAGACCCTAAGCCGAAAATCAATATCATCACCAGCGAGGGGACGATTTATCGGCCTTTGTAAGATCATAAGTTGGATTTGCCGAGTGGGCCAAAAAAGCGCATTGATACAAAATTCGTAAACGATGTTGTTCCTGTGCATCTGTGTTATTCATTTAATATTTAAGCAAACACTTGGGGACGGGGAGGGGGAATGAGCTAAAAGAATTGGTAATTTGCACAGCTGGTTATAAACGTTCATAAAAATGTGTGATTAAGGTACATCACTAAAATTGTAACGGATGTATTATAAATACATTGAAAAACACACTGCAACTCATTTTAACTCAATAATATTTCAATTAGCAATTTTAATAATTTAAAACTGAAAATGAAGGTTCATTTAGAGTACCAAAACATGAGATCATTTCACCGACATCAGCGCTGTCACCCATTATCATAACATATTAAAACAATATTAGAATGGCAGGAAATAACTCGTGTTTTTCTTAGTAATAATATTAGTCAACCAACCGCTGTAAACTATTTTGATATCCAACTGGAACGGGTGATATCTAGCAGAGTTGTAGACCAACAAGTAGGTCTCTGCTTTTTTTTTAATTTTTTATATCTGACAGCAGCAGATACCATAGGGCCTTTCAGCATTTCAGAGCAGGAACTATGATAAGGAATATTGACATTTTCATATCTGACGTAAAAAAGTTATTAAAAAAATTTGACAAAAGAAAATTGTAGCAAATTCATGAGTCAGTTTATGATGTTATGTATTAAATGGTGTATGTATGTATGTATGTATGTATGTATGTATGTATGTATGTATGTATGTATGTATGTATGTATGTACGTACGTACGTACGTACGTACGTACGTACGTACGTATGTATGTATGTATGTATGTATGTATGTATGTATGTATGTATGTATGTGCCTGCATGTAATATGTATATGTATTAATTATGAATCAGAATTTGTGTTCAGCATAACATGTATGTATATAATTATGCATGAATGTATGTACATATGCTGGTATGTATGTTTACATGCCTGTTATTCAATATCACTGTAAATATTATTAAAAAATAATGCTATTAATGACTATAATAATAATAACAAAAAGTATGTATGTATATATTTATCATTATTAATATTTAGCATATCTTTGTAGCTCATTACAGATTTTATATTATTATGCCGTGACGGCCAGACGCAACCTCAATTCCGTCCCAAGTTTTAGTCAGTTCCATGTTACATACTCCTCGCTAGAAGATATCACGGTACCAATTGCTTTTCCATAGACCGCAATGCTAATGTTTTGCGAAATAAATATACTTTCTATCCTACCTCAGCATGCATGTCACACACTGTCACAGAGAACAATGTTAGATTGTTATTTTGATAACATCGAAAATAGGTACTCCATTGCATTTAAGAGAGATAACTCTGCTAGAACTAGACAGGGGTAAGAGTTATCTAGTTACACCGGACACATTTTCAGTCATGTGTACCACATTTTAAAAAAAAATCTTAAAAAATACTAAATGTAATCTAGATATGAATTAACATAATTTCACATGCTGCCAAGAGGCTCAACTTTTTTTTAAAGCCTAACAGAAAGTACAACTCTTACATAATGCACCAATCACAGCTAGTTTTGTTGTTTATTTCTGAATGCAATGTTCCGCCCACCTCGGGTTGTACAATTGGTACCGTTATACCAGAAGGTTCCCTGTTATGTTCTGACAGGAATTATTTACTAAAAAGTGAGTGTTCTGAAGGATTTGACGCCATAGGTAAAAAAAAAAAAAGAAAAAAAAGGATTTTAGTTTCCATCCGCATATCAAGATCAGTAGAAATAAATTTATTAATTACTAGCGAGCGTCCGATACGTTAGAACTGAAAGTCTGTTAAAAGTTCAGTATGGACTGTTGCTCGAGGCCGTTGGTCTCTGCTGCTGTCAGATATATATATATATATATATATATATATATATATATATATATATATATATATATATATATATATATATATATATATATATATAAGCAGAGACCAACGTGTTGGTCTAGCAGAGCTCAACATATTTTGATCCCTGTGTTACATATTGTCTGTCCATGACTTGTTTTCAGTCCACGTTTTACATACACTCGATGATTAGTTTCCAATCCCTGCGGTCCCTATCGTATCTATGGGTCTCGGATGGTTTAATGGTACTTGCCTTTAGAGATTACTAAACATATCACCGCCGTCCGAATGGGTTCCAGTCTCGGCTCAGCCAACGTGGGAATGCAAGAAAGCTTGCCAGGAGCTCGCCGTGGGCGAGTTACGAAGTCGTAGCCTTAGTCTGGTCCCCTGCTTAGTATGCTCCCTGCGATGCACTCCGCTATACTAAGGTGGCGCTCACCAGTTATTATGTACTTTTGAGAGAGTGATGTATGTAAGGTGAAGTTGTTTGCATTTTAAACATGCACAGTGGATAGAATGTTGGCATACCTATATACTACTTTCATGTAATGTGGATGAAATTTCTTTGGATATTGTACTTTTGAAAATTTAAAATGAGCTTAGGACACTGCGAACTAAAATGACTGCTCCCTTGTGCTCCAAAAATCAACCTAAATTTGTCTAAAGTACACTATTCTTGGCAGCTATTAAAATATGGAAAATGAATTTTGCCAAACTAGATAATACCAGCTTCTAAAAGTGCAATGACTGAATTACTAAATACATAAAATGTAAAAAAAGTTATCGGCTCTTTTTTTTTACAATTTACCTCTGAAGTTCGAGAAGTGAAAATGAGCAAGTAGAGCTAGCACTTTTTGGAAATGGGCAAATCTGCAGTAAGGTCATGCTGTATACTCTCGAACCCATATTACACCCATCAATCATACATCAAAATAAAGGGAATTAAAGGTTCTTTGAACAATACCTAAGATATACAAAGTCTCTTTTAAAACACCAGTATAACTAGTGAGGAAACCCGGGAAAACTTTTTTTTTTTAAATTTTAAACCTATGCTAAATACGAAACTGTAGAGTGCCACCTAAGTCAGGCGAACGCCGACGCCATATTGTCACGTGATCACAACAACTTGCCTAGTATGGAGAGACCCCGTTAATCTAACCCTGGCACATTTATTTCTTTAATATTCTGTTTGCTAGGGACACAATGCGAACTTTACTTATACTTTTTATTTGAACTATAACAGTCGTTATCTTATGTTCAAGCTTAACCAGCAAATCGGCGACTTAGGTATTTTTACAAATATTTCTACAATTAAACGAAGACCAAGTTGAGGGATGAACACATTATTTTGTAAATTTTGCACTTTTCCCACCACGTCATGTCAAAAATTCCTTTTCCAATAGATTCCTTTATAAATTTTACATAGAAATTGATATGAAGTTATGCACGGTAGCTTTAATTTTGCCCAAGATTAAGAAAAAAATAACTTCCCATTTTACCAGAGTGAGGGTAACGATTGTATTGCAAATATTGCCTATTTTACACCACGTCATCTAAAATAGTCTAGTTGCAATGAATTCCTTGATCAATTTTAAATAAATAGGTATATATCGTTTTCCATGACAGCCTAAATTTTATGAAATATTTGGATCGATATAACAACCATCTACTAAGGGGCGAAAATGACGATATTTTGTCAAATACTGCCCATTTCGACTGCATCATGTACGATAGTCCATTTGCTATCGATTACTAAATACTGTAATTATTACGTGGGATTTTGGTATAAAGTGACAGATGACATCCTTAATAGGCCAAAGGTTAATACCAAATCACTGCCATAAAGGGGGTGGGAGTGGCAAATGTTGCCAAAAACTGAACAATCTAGACAGTATCATCTCAATGTTCCATTTGCAATAAAATCTTTGATCAATTTTACATTGATATATATATATATATATATATATATATATATATATATATATATATATATATATATATATATATATATATATATAAAAGCACAGGTTTTGCCAAAGATTAATCATGATTTAGCTAGGAGTTCCTCAAAGAGAGTAGTATTTTAGTCGAATAATTCATATAAATAATAAAGATGTTTTTGCAATAAAAGGATTTAATGCATCTTATTCAGTTTTGGATATCACAATTTTTGGCAACAAAGATAAAACATCTTTCATAAGTTTGTTAGTTTATATAAACATTAGAAAAAAGAGGAGTCAATTTTAAACAACACAGTTTAAAGGAATTGTTGAAGAATTGAGGATAGAGTCAGAGGGGTATAGTCTAGAAGTCACAGGTGGGTGAGTGGGGTGGGTTAAGGATCTATCTGTTCATGTCTAGCTAGCACTTATTAAACCAAAACACTAGCCTTCATTTATGAGGGTTTGCAGGAGGCTTGGATTGAGATAGAGTAATGGACTGAACAATGTCATTTTGACTGATTCATCCAAAATGTACCAAATTGGTAAAATCTTGTAAAATTAATCTGGTCTTCTGTGCTTTCATAAAAAAAATCAAGCATGAAATTAAACTATATATAAGATTATGATAAAATCTTCATGAGTTAAATATCCTTTTGTTAAGGGAACTTAAATTTAATATTGTATGTTTAATGAGTGACAATAAAACAAGATATGTGAAGCATTTATCATAAAAAATTCTTTTAATAATATCTTTATTATATGTATATTTTTTCACAATAGAAAATGGTTACAGAATTAATAATAATTATTGTGACATTTGAAAATACACTGAATTGATTCTCTGATACAAAGTGAGAATAAAAAAAAATAAATAACATGTTTCTTGAAATGTTCTAATTTGATTTTATAGAATGGAGCATCATCCTAGTTTCCACACCTATTGTAAAAGACAGGTCATCACCAACAGGACAGACTCCAGTGCAGATAGAGAAGAGTAGATATCATGTATTTACAGCTGCAGTTGGCAACATTCAGTATTGCTGATTCATTTTGCAGAAAGTTTGAATATCTATCCTTGATTTATGCATTCAAAACTTTGTTTAAGGAGATGCTCATTTTATATTGATACTCAGTTTGCCTCAGATCTGTTACAAAAGTGACAAAAATATTCTCTTAAAACTATACATGAATGTTTTGCATTTAACTCATCAGAAAGACAAGTAAATAAGTATTAATTAAAATAAATTCTTTATCACTATTTATGCATTGTAACATACACATGGGATATAAAAAGTATTTATTATTTTAATGAGGTAGTGTAATGAAAAAAAGAATCACTCTATATATCCTAATGTTTACCATACTATTATTATATGCAGACATCAAACAGTGTGATACTTATGTATTGCAAGACCATTCTATTGTTTTTTTTTATATCATGTGTGTTTTTATGCTGATATATTAATAACTTATAAGCACACAGTTTATTGGCTTATAGCTTGTAATCCAGTATTATTTTCATTATATACTCTATTTTGGTTGTTATAATAGTTGTAAGCAGGTAATTTTCTTACATTAGTATGCAACTAGCAGCCTTTTAATATTAAAGGGGAAGGGTGAAAATGTGGTCTTTATTTTCAGAAGACAGTAGGTAAATACTTGCATTATTAAGTAGCAATAGCTATTTAACTAACAGTTATTTGTCTTTCCAGATTCTTGTTAAAAGTATTTGTTATTGAGTCCAAGATTTATATGATAAATACCAACTCATAATTAGTTAATTTTAAACATTACAGCTCATAACTGTTTATTGATTGCAGTTCCTAGACCAAAATAGATTGTAGAACAATTGGAGCAAAGAAGAAAAGTCTGCAATGATGTAGATTGTGGATTAACATGAGATACCATCAGCAAATGTTAACAAATTCTGGGAGAAGTGTGTACACTATATTTTCCAAAGTCCTGGCCTTGTGAAAGCAGGTTACATTTAGCAAAATATACACAGAATATGAATCTCTTTGGATCTTAACACTACCTACCTTTGAACTGTACTGTCACACACTCTTGACTAATATACAGGCTGTACTTAAATTGAATGAGTTCCATTAACTAACTTCATTGAACAACCTTCATAGAATTAATTTGTCAGAAATTTGTACCCTAACTGTTGCATTGTACTGATTAATTTTACAATGTTACAATTGACCAGAGATGTTAGTCAGGTTATCAGTCTGTCCAAATTTTGGAATGTAGGTGTAGAAAAACACAATTTATTTACAGCATGTAAGGTAATTATGCTACATGTTGTGATTTGAAAATATTTATGAATGGTCTTTGATTAGGAAATATTAGTTTTTATTGTAAGCATGGTTTGAGTTTTGGTTGTAAACTTCACACTTAGTCCAGGTCTTTTCTTTTTAAAGCCTGATGAATTTCTAAATGCTAGGATGGGTGAATCACCATAGTTTAGAGTTTCATAATGGTTGAGGCTTAATTTTCTTTAGTTTTGTGGCAAATAGTCAATGATGTATTGCTAGATCATCAAGAATCCAAAGGTTGATGGTTCAAAGAAATTTCTTGTGGCAATACCACATTTAACATATTTCCTTGTCTTTGAATCATGTCAAGCATAAAGACAACTTCATATCATATCATAAAGACAACTTCATGATATGGTGGAAGTCACTATAACAATGTATTTTCCTGCTTCATTTTCCATATTAAAATTAATAAGGAAAATATGTCCAATTTCAGTAAAATTGATGAGAAGAGAAATGTTTATACATATATGTATTTTAATTAAATATTGCATTTCTTCCAAAACTCCTAAAATCAACTAACTGAACTTGTAAATTGATTGAGAACACAAGGAAAAGTTCTTTTTCTATCACTGTTTTGTGCACAGACCATTTCTTAAAGGATCAGCAGACTGCATCTATTATATTTGAGAAAGTAGAAATATACAGGTATTAAATTGTATATATATATTTAGACTTAAGATACATTTAGCAAAGACTGATTTTATGGTACATTGAGTATACCTTTCACTGAAGATGGGGATCCAGCATGAATCAATCTAAGGTCCTTTCTAAGGTCTGCCCCTTCCTTCCAAGTGCAATTGTCACAAAAATGATTTTATGTGATTGATTTTACTTGAAAGACAGCTCAGAATATATTCATTTACTTTGGAATATTGTGGAGAGTGGTATTATACAACATTGCACAATTCTTTTTTTTCTCAATTGTACAGTTGGTCACCTAGAAGTAGCTTAACTTATTTCTTATTAATGAACTCATTTGAGATTATATATTATGTTGAAGATGACTGTAAAATAGTCAAGCTCTAAAGTTTCCTAGGTTCAGTTATCCATCTTTGGAGGGATCGGTTCATGGACTGCAATATATATGGCATCTATACATATAACATAGATGCTATTTAATAGAAGTCCTTGGATAGCTATACTATTTAGATGCATATGGCTCAGTGCAGTCTTTGAATTTAGTAACAGCTGTCAGATGAATAACCACAATGGTATCAATCTTCAGATTAATATCATATGTGGTTAACCTAACTACAGTCTACAATTTACAATGATTAAAAACAAAATATGATGATGCAAGACTATTGACTTCCTTGACAAGAACTTGACCAGTTTAGGATTAAGCTGGTGGGCTGTTGATAGGTGAGCGCGTGTGTGCCATACCAAAGTACCAACTACTTCCCTATTTTTTTTAATTTATTAAATTTATTGCAAAAAACAAACATTGTTTACGTCAATTTATCTAGTACTACCCCCTCCCCCATGTCAGCAATTGTCAAACTTCTTCAATCCCCCCATTTTGTTGTCATAATTAATGGATGACCCCAGAGATGTTGTGACAGTCATTGTTTTTTCCTTTGATTTGTGTACACATGGGCGTAAATTGATAAGTATCACATTTGCATGTAACTATATGTATTCAGTTATCAGAACATGACAATGACAGATGACAAAGAGAAACTAATAAAGTCAGAAACTCAATTGTTAAATTTCAATACATTTTTATTTAAATCAAAGTAACTCATAGTTACTGTCCATATCTAATCATACAAAGCTCAATAATCTTTAATGTACATGTAAGTATGTTTTATTTGTTTTTATATTTTAATTTAACACATTTAGTTAAATTGAGAAATCACTGTTTTGACATATTTGGATGAATGATTGTGACAGTATAAGAAATGAAAATGCTGTTCAAATTCATATCATATTTTAGTAATAATGAAAAGTAGAAAATAAATATGAAATATTTGTCTCAACATGTCTACATATTGCCTTAATAATGCATCTCTTAACAGTACATTGACACTGAAAAATAAAGTTTATACTAAGTTTTGGAATTTTATTAACTAAATATTGAAAACAGCATTCATTATGGAAGCAAATCAAATTAGTGATGAGAACATTAAAACTGTAGAACAGTTCTTAAAATTAAACGTTCTGACATTGTCTTTCAGTTATGATGAAATAGTGAGTGAATTTTGAAGAAATTCTTAACAAGTGAAGCATGTGAATGAAACCTGAATATAATTAATGTTTTCTTTTGGAAATCTTGCAACAGCACATCAAATTTGTCATGTGGAGGCAATTAATGTGCCTTGCCTAATGAATAGAATATACTTATAGTAAAGTATCAATATCAGTGTTAAATGGTGTAGCAAGAAATTTGGCTCCTACTCTCCCAAAGACTTATTGATAGGCTCCACTCCCAATAAAGCTTGTCTGATAGTATTTAAGGCTCCATCATCCCACTCCTGGTTGTAGGGGATGCAATGCCACTTTCTTTCAAGAAATCAATTTAAAATGGAACTGATTAGGTGGCAGTAAGAAATGTCCAATGTTAGCCAAATTGTCAACCTAATTAAAAAAATAGCATTTTGGTCGTAATCTTTTGCACAATGTGGGTTGTCATGTTGAACGATACATTAGTATCAATGGAAAATTGATCAAACAATTGATTTAAAATGGAACATTGAGATAATGCTGTCTAAACCATTCAGTTTTTGGCAACATTTATTTCCTGTCCCCTCCTTCATGGAAGTGATTTGGTATTAACCTTTGGCCTATTAAGGATGTCATCTGTTACCTTATACCGAAATCCGACGTAATAATTATCAAGTAATCGATAGCAAATGGAATATCGTACATAATGCAATCGAAATGTGCAGTATTTGACAAAATATCGTCATTTTCGCCCCTTAGAAGAGGGTTGTTATATCGATCCAAATATTTCATAAAATTTAGGCTGTCATGAAAAACGATATATACCTATTTATTTAAAATTGATCAAGGAATTCATTGTAGCTGGACTATTTTAGATGACGTAGTCTAAAATAGGCAATATTTGCAAAACAATCGTTACCCTCACCTTTGGTAAAATGGGGAAGTTATTTTCATCTTAATCTGGGCAAAATTAAAGCTACTGTGCATAACCTCATATCAATTTCTATGTTTTGTTGTGGTTGAGGCTACGAACTGATCCCATATCATGTAATAAAGCAAAAAAAAAAAAAAAAAAAAAATCCTTACCTAAGTCAGAAACATAAATAGTTTAGAAATCTACTAAATAAGTTTCATCATTTTGTCAAAGTAGTTTGGCTTATTTTGAATTGATTAAGCCCTTACACGGTAGAATAAATTGGCCTAGTTATGTTAACCTCACCGTGTCCACCATGACAGATAACGCGAGACTCTCGCCGTGACCCCTTTTCTACATAAGGCTTGCCAGACTATAAATGAATATTCTACTATATGGTATTAGTTGTTGAATGACATAACGCGAGATGGAGAA
Source organism: Potamilus streckersoni (assembly GCA_016746295.1). Taxonomy (NCBI): domain Eukaryota; kingdom Metazoa; phylum Mollusca; class Bivalvia; order Unionida; family Unionidae; genus Potamilus; species Potamilus streckersoni. The sequence continues at coordinate 17,666 of JAEAOA010001738.1, read as the reverse complement.
TGGATACTTGCATAAATTGCGGAATAGGGTTTTGTTGAGAAAATAATTGCTTCTTGGTGCAATTTCAAAGTCACCGGTAAACCATATTTACTTTTAATGCGCAGAATTTCTGATTCAAACCGCACCATTTTTTTTTTACTACGATCTGTTTACGTTTCCAAATAAGGCATTATGGTCCTTTTATGGCACACAAACAAACGAGGCTGAGAACGGAAGTAGGCATTATTTGAATTAATATGGCGGAGGATCAAAACGAAAATATTGGATAAGAAAGGTAAACGAGGTTTTACCTTTATTTCTTCAATGATTTGCGATTATTCCAGTATTAAATTAGAGGACTACTCAAATTTTAATTCATAATATATCAAAAAACATGTTCAGAATTTTTAATATTAGGCTAAAAATGAGCCGGGTGTGATTCACACCCGGCTGCTCCAGTAACACACATAGACTCGTGTTAGTACCGTGTCCACAAAGGACTAAGGTACTAATATTAGTACTAGCCGTGGGCCAGTAGTTCTTACCAGTGTTTTCCTCCACCAAATAATATGTCCGCCATGTATAACCTATCCTTGGCTGAAATACGGCGTTAAAGTCACCCACCTTTACCCCTAAATACAACAATACACATTGTCCCTGATTAGAGTTTACAATATCTATATTACGTACTGCCTTTAAAAGAATTTCCAACCCCTGTGTAATCAGATGTTCTGGCATTGACTATTTAATCCTTGCCCTGATTAGATCGTCGTTTCCTAAAATAAGATCATATACGGTACTAGCATAATCTGAGTAGCATAGCGTACCTTACCTTCATAAGGCTGCCATGTACAAAGTTACCGTTTATATTACCAGCTATATTTGTTTGCATGAAATATCCGTCAACTGAACTGTGTCAGATAAATGTTTTCGTGTCCTGAAAAAAGACCTATACTAACAAAGCAATGCTTAACAGTTTGCCACTTTATGGGAAGGTGGACGTTATAATGTAGTTATTAGCAAAGATAATGCGATCGTTGCAAACAACTTTTAATATCCCATTAATGCGGATGGTTACAAGTTGCTAAAATCTGCTGCGAGTGTCACCACATACTGATGAACACTGGCGTGACAAAAAGCGGACAACTTAAGAACTTATATAAACAAGATAAGATAATAATTTTTTTATTTCAGACTGCATAGTCCATATATCTAAATTAAAATACTAATATAGAGTAAAACATTGTAAACATAAAAGAACACACACACATATGTGTGTGTTTGTGTATATATATATATATATATATATATATATATATATATATATATATATATATATATATATATATATATATATATATATATATATATTGTAAATTTCTTCAAAACATGGCGAATAGAACAGCATTTCTGGAATATTCTTGCAGAAAAAGTCCGTGGTTTGGAGATGTTTAGCGTATCATTCAATTTTTTTTTTGAGGGTGCTCTCTCTCTCTCTCTCTCTCTCTCTCTCTCTCTCTCTCTCTCTCTCTCTCTCTCTCTCTCTCTCTTTGGTTGATCTTTGCAGACCAGTTAGGGAGGCCCTCCTGCCCTTCATATATTGATCTCTCTATTATGGTAAATTTTGTCTAAAGTATGTTATATTCTCGAAGGTGTTATATGTGTAGAATTTCATTTGTATAGGGTTGGGGGGGGGAATAAATATTTTTTTTTCAGAAGATTTTGTCAATAGTTTCGTCTGCTTGGAGAAAGTATGCACTTTCTGCTTTTTGCTTTTCTTCTAGTAGCTTTTCCCACCCTGTGGCTCTTTGTTCTCTCTTGGTTTCTTTCTCTTCCTCTGTTTGTGATCCAATTGTTGTCAGTGCCTGTTTATTAATGTCTTGTATTTTTGCTGCATTTTTATTCTTTCAATTAATCTTCTTAGTGTTGCTTGTGGATGTTGCACTTGTTGCTGCTGTTTTTCTGTTGCATTTGTATGATTGGATTGCAGGGGTTGTTGTTGCTGTTTTAAGTTGTTGTCACTGCTCTGTATTTCTTTCACGTTGTTGATGCTGCTGTAAGGTCTTATCTGCAGTTGGATAGATTGTTGTTGTGTTTGCTGCATTTTTAGATGTTCTTGTTCTCCCTTATTTGTCTGTTGTTGCTGTTGCTGCTGTTGTTGATTTCCTTGATTTTTCAGACATTTATGCGGATTGTGTCCAGTATCATTCGATTAGGCTAAAATCAAAAATCAGAGCGAAAAACACTCATACTTGTGTGCACACTGTTCGTCTTGTTCAGTGTGACTAGTATTAACCAAAAATAACACCGGAAATAGCACTATGTTGGTATTAATCTATGACTGCGATACAAGTCACGTGTTAATTATCGAATATATACAGAATTTAACAGCAAAACAAAATACTTTCGTTCTTTTCAACGGGAAATAAAGCATATCTCATGCTGTATCGTCTGATAAAACTGCGCCCTCATATTCATACAAGTGTATTCATAAAATTCGTCTATAGAGTCTTCACATAGAAACGAAAATCAACACATGTTGGTTCGACTTAGCATATTTTAGTTAACATTTGTGATAGTAACTACAGTCTGTTCGCTAAAAAAAAATGTAATGTGCATATTTCCCAATATTGTTTGTCGAATGCGGCGACCGGCGAAATATTTTACCGAGCGTGTGCTATGTCGATATTTGACATCAGGTCGAAGCCTTGACTTGAATACATAATATTTCATAAACAAAACAAAGTTTTACAGAAAATGTAAATCACACACAAACGCGCGCGCCTAATATGGCTTAAAGCCCATAAATCACAAATCGATATTATACAGACTTGATAACGTCAGTTTTTACTGCCGTTCCCTTAAGATGAGGTTAACTGCGATATATTCCAACTGCTTGCAGCAAAGGCATATTGATTTCATGTCCCATTCGTCCGTATTCAAAAGACAAGTCTCAATTTACAAACTTATGGTTCGATGACACATCAGGTTTATCCAGTTTCTTGCTATTCGTGACGTTATTATGTTGCCACTACTGCAATAGTATCTTGATCTGACGCTGTCCTGTCAGTCTACCAGGCAAGGATAGCTTGATTCGATCCTGTCCTTTTTGTCCGCCTGTACATTTCGCCCGTCCCGAGAAGCTTAGGCAAGAATGCACAATAACTGGCACTGCTCAACTTAGCAAAATGAAATTTTGGATATTTGCTAAGATGACATAATTATCTTTATTTTTTTTTTGGAGAAAGGGGCACATTTTGTCCATTTTTAGTCGCACACACACTTAAAACATGTTGAATTTGTTAGAATGATTAAGCAAATATTACTATAGACATTTTAAACTTGCTGTGTATGTTTATATACCTGGTCAGGTTATCGTGCAATATTTCCTATTGTTTCTAATATTTTATAATATTTTGGGGACTTTCATTCTTTAGTCAGCGAGTATGCAGAAACAGTTTTGTAGTTTTGACACACCTGACGTTTTATAAGCCAATCTGTATATGCCATGTCGTAAATGTACGTCAAGCTAGGACATCAAGATTAGTCCAAATGTTTCCGTTTTAATCAAGATCTACACGACTCGTGTGAGTGATCGTAACTAAACTACGGCATTCTCTGTATCTACACAAAGATGGCGTATAGATCGAGGTCTATAATAATTGTTGCACGGAATGTACGAATAATGAGTAATGCTCAATCCTGGCGTCAGCGTGTTTGAAGCTAATTGCATGTTTTAGACGAGCCAGCTCATGTACGAATCAAAGCCTCCCACTAAACATCGACTTGTCTGTTAAAATTCTAACTGGTTGTCTCTTACAATCCTAACTATACGAGTTTATACCGAGGACACACAGTCACTGAACTATACATGTAACCTATTGTAAATAGCAGCAAGAGGTTTATACAACTGAGTTTCGTCTTACATAAAGGTTTGTAAACAAGGTAAGTACTTTATGGATTTAAATGTGTTTTCATAAAATTGCGCTTATTTGAACTCTACCCTAAATATGTAAAATATACTGTCAGTAAAACAAAAAGTTTGTTCATTAACTAAATTCTGCCAGATTTCCCCACTAAGAAAACATAGCATGCCATCGCAAACCCATGATTTGAATAACATAGTTAAAGCCTAACCCCTACTCTACCATCACAGCTTCACCCAGCGGAGACCCTTATGGACACTCTTCCCGCACAAAATTTCATATCTTTTATAAGCATTTTGGTGTCACCCCCTTTGATGGTGTCACTCTGTGCGGTCCGCACCACCCCTCACCCCCTAGTGTTGTTGCTTTGTGGTTTAACGCCATTTTTCAGCACACCACACGATAGACTATACATGACGGCCAGTATAACTGGTGGAGGAAGAACCCTGGAAAACTCCGGGAAGAACCGCCGACCCACGAGAAGCTACTGGCAGGCGTTCTAAAGTACACACTATAACCGAGCCCGAGCCTGATACTCTAATCCATGCAGACAGAGGTGACATGGCAGTGATCAGAAACGGTAAGCGATTTAGACCACTCCTCCCCCCCCCCTCGTGACACCACTGGTTTGCATTTATCTCTGCCCATGAATCTCCAATGGTGGAGCGAGGGTTAGAGTCGTCTGGACACAGTATTCTTCACTGCTGCCCCAACTATGCTACAGAGTTTTTATACCGTCAGTTTCCACTCCTAAATATATTTTGTATAGAATTGTCCCCGTGAAAATGAAATATGAAAATTTCAGCGTCAGAAACAATGTTCAATGTTCCAAATGCTCCTTCTCCTTGCCTGTCGCGATACCAAAAGGATTTCAACCGCCCCACCCCGAATATATTTTTTCACACGCGTTAATGATATCGACAGGAAACGTCAAGCATAGTAAATTCTGTCAACTGTTTAGGAGATCAAGTACAATGAACGGAATGACATAGTTTATTAAAACAACCATCACGCTTGTAATGCTTGGGCTAATAACAAATTTAAGATTCATACGAGACCGATCAAGGAAATTAATGACACACACACACACACACACACACACACACACCACTGTCATTATATTAATCCTTTGTTTTATCGTTGTTGTTACTTACATATATTGCTCTTGGTCGAGAATAGCGCACTGACCTTGGAATATTCCTACAATTAACGGAATTAAAGTATGAATAGGTGTCCGTCTATTTAAACGACTTTACATTAGAGAACTTGAATAGCAAATACAAACTGAAGTAAATCTGGAATATACCAACTTTGCTTTTGTTTTGCCCTGCAGACTGCGTTCACAACGAATTAATAGCGTTCGCGCTAATTGCCTAAAGAGGGGGTCTTTTGGATGTCACTTAACAGTACAGAATGGTTAGCTCCAAAAAGAATGTTTTCCATTTGAAACCTGAATTGAGCTGAAATCGGGTCACAAAACGGACTGCATCAGAACTAAATTTTGCCTACTAAACATGTATAGTGCCGTATAATCAGTGCCGTATTTAGGACAAAGGAGAGGTCATGTCCTAGCAAAGTTATGAGGCCCCTTACTTGGGCCCTGAAGGAGGTAGGACCTGTAGGCCTATAGAGGTAATCAGGCATATATACTCGTGAAATTTAGGAGTAGTTAAAATAGCCACAGACGATTTTAAAAATTCATAATTTATTTTTGTTTTGGCCAAGAAGATGGGCTAGCCATCATAGGGCCCTGTGCTTAAGCACACTTTAATACATTGGTAAATCCGGTACTGAGTATAATGGTATTTTGTAGGCTGAGCGGCTTACGATACGAATGAATACGTGTTTGCAACACCGTGCTCATTATCGGTCATTGTTGTTTGAATTCTAAAGTTTGAAGGTCACAAAATGAGATCTGAATTGGTTTTGCAACATTTTTTACCTACCTGTTATAAACCCGTCAATGAACTCTATGTATAGTTGTCACTTGTATTAAAAGTTAATTTTTAAAAATTCTCACTGTTACTCGTACGGGTTTTATACATGCAAGATGCTAAAATAATGGCGTGACTTTGTTCTTATACTTACACAATTTGTTTTGTGTGTGTGTGTGTGTGTGTGTGTGTGTGTGTGTGTGTGTGTGTGTGTGTGTGTGTGTGTGTGATATTCACAGATCATTACTTTTTGTTGTTTCGTCTCATGCACGTTTAGCATCCGGGGTGAGCGAGTTATATGTTCTTAATAAAATCCATTGAATTCATTGCTATAATGCTTAATCCCAGTATATCCTGGAGAGTGTATCTATGTTTTTGTTTTTGATTACTATAATCATGTCGGTAGGTCTACTTCTTTCTCTTTCTCTAAACAATAAATGTCATGGACCAACAACATTCTTCGTCGTTAATTTTACTGGTATTAAAACCAATTAAACATGACAAAATTTTATGGATGATGTGAAGAGAATAGATTTCCTAATTGATTTTCCGCCTTATATGCATTGTTGATTGTACGTTTGTATCTAAACATCCTGTTACAGGGCATACGAGTGTTCGGGTTGGGGGTCATCATGCAAGAGCTACCAGAACCAGAATCATATTTTATTAATATATCACTTTATTCACAGAACATGTTTACTAATATCATACTTTGCCACAGGTACCACAGGTAGCAAGGTGCATGGGCATCCGCGGGTATATTTTGGGCTTGGGTAGTAGGGGCAAGCCACAATGGTGGTGGGGTGTTACGGTGGCAAAGCTGATATATATATATATATATATATATATATATATATATATATATATATATATATATATATATATATATATATCTTCAACACCTGACAGTTCCACTACCATATCCTAGAAACCTCTTCTTGACATTATTCTTGATAGTATTTATATAATGTTGAAGATATATTTTCAGATCTAGACATACATAAAATGGGTAGGGTGTAGGACCTGGTAAGTCAACCCTAGGCTGGTTAAGACGTTTCAATATTATCGCGACATTTCAGATATTTTTAACAAATCGTTCTAAAAAAATTTCAAGCATCAAAACGGGTAAATATTGCCCCGATTGACAAAAAGGAGACACAATTATTTTTTTCTTATTATACATTTATATCTCCAGATGTATTGGTGAAATATTTGAAAAACTTGTCTTAAAAGCGTTTGTATAATTGTCTTAATTCCATAATCGTCTTATTACTCACACAGCGGCCTCATCCCATCCATCGCCAATATTCAGCGGTATTACACTCGTGTGATTTTCTATTACACATTCAGCAAGGCAGTCATTGTAGGCAAATAAATTTAAGTTTAAATTATAAATATTAAGAAATATTAGAATTGGTGGTATATTATCTGGATGGTTTACAAAATATACTCCTGAAATAGAACTCAAAACTTTGTAATGGAAAGTTGCATTTAAGATCGACAACACGCCAGGACTGGTATACATCAAGACTCTATAGTAGTAGGAGAAAGTAAGAATCCGGGCTCAACAACCCCTCTCCCCACCCCTCCAGACCTCCAAACAAATACAAAATACCTAGGTAACGTAATAGAACACCTGTTGCAATCAATAATTGCGTTAAGAATCCGAGCTCAACAAATACAATAGAACACCTGTTGCAAAATACCTAGGTAACAGGTAAAATTTAATTACGTGATCTTCCAGAAAAAGCAAAATGATATGTCAGACTCAATTTTCCAAATCATTACGATTTAGCAGAGCGTGGCGATTGTGGACTAAATTACGCATTAGAATTCCAATAAGGTAAGTGGTATTATATAAAATTTTATGTTATATCATACTTCTTTTGATAATCTTTCTCATATTTGCTGATCCTCATGGGTAGAATATCTGTTAACATGTTGTCAATAATACGAAATTCACGTATTAAATCGTCCATACTATATTTTACTCCTCGTAGGTAAGATCTTATTTGATCAAATAGTTTTTTGTAAGTTATAATTGATGTTAAGCAGCCGTGCTTTTTATCAAAATTTTAGGTTCAACTTTTTTACAAGCTGCTGTAAGAGAAACACCAACACCGGATATGATTAACAAAAACGGGTTTAATGATATACCGCTTGAAATTATGCCAGAACTAGTCATTAACAAGTGTAGATATGATATTACTCGAAGTATTTTGTTATAATATTTGTAACATTTTTTAACGCACCAAAGTTTTTTATGATAATATTTGTAGTATTGTATTAGTGCGTCAACATCCTGTCCTGGAATATCTTTTGAAATATGATTGAAATCAACTATACTTTTTTTCATTATAATATTTGTTCACATAATCTCAGGCTTGATTAAGTAACTAGTTGAGGTGTTTCAGCCACAAATTCCAGACAAATACCAATATGACGCAGCATTTAATTTTTTGTCATCTGCTATGAGCATAAAAGTTTCTTCAATATCTTTGTTTAACACAATAGACACGGTTCCAGAGAAATTATCAGTCGAGTGACGCCATGGAAATAATGTAAATATATTAAACTTTACACTGCCAAACACGGACAATCTATACACACCAGTGACCTCTGCAGTATATTTGAGAGTGTTATTTTGCGGCGACCAAGTAGACATTCCAGAAGCAACAGTATAAACTATATTTTTAATCTGCTTGTGAGGAATTTTAATCATACTTGTTTTCTCAACAATACTAGGAATTCCACTAATAATATCGTTGAGTTTTGTGTTAATATTATCGAGTGTAATATCAACAAATGGCGGACTTCCAAAAAATTCGTTATTGGTTTTGTTTATGTTTCTGCGAAAATTTAAAAACGTGGTGATGTGATTAGTAAAATCAGTTTTGAACTTGGTGATTTCATTGTTGATATCATCAACATATTTCTTTGTTACAGCATCAAAATCAGATTCTGGTGTTCTAAGATTATTGATGCCATTATTGTTCATGTTGAGAAATGCACGCATTATACCGCCATGCACTGACACGTACTTTGATTCCTGATCATCAACATATTTCTTAGTAGCAGCGTCATTATCCTCAGTTGGGTTTCCAAGGTATGTGATCTTGTTCTGGTTCATAACAATGTTTCCCGTAAATAAATCACCTGCTTTTCTAACATAATCGTTAACTGACCTACCCGAATCTTCTATCTTACCTTGATTATTAAAAGTAACAATATTATTAGCAACTGCAGTAGGATTTGGTACTAGTACATCTGATAGTTGTACATTACTCGTCTTTAATCGTCCTTGTTTGTCCTGGAAAACTACAACTTCATTTGGATCTACACTTGCAACGTTTAACAAATTGTTGATTTCATTTTTGAGCTTATCAAGAGTCGCATACTTGGATAAGTCACCCTGGTAACCTTCTGTTAATAAATCTACTGCTAATGTTCCAAATTTTGTATAGTAGCTCATTATACATACCGTTCTATACAAAATTGTTGGTTTAATATAACATAAAATTATACGATGGCGAAGATAATAAACTTTGACACCGAGCGATTGGTGAAGCATAAACATAACAATGAACTTCCAGACTGTCATTATCTTATTGTTGGGCGAACTGGATCTGGTAAAACAAATTTGTTATTAAATCTTTTACTCAATAATAACTTTAACTATGATAAGGTGTATATTTACACCATCAACCCCCAACAAGACAAATACAAATTATTAAACGAGTATAATGATAAACTTCGTGATGAACTTGGCATTGGTGATGATATATTTTTGATAAAACAACCAGAAGAACTCGTTCCAGTGAATGAACTCGATTCGTCAGAGCATAAGATAATCGTCTTTGATGATATTCCGCTAAACAATGAGGAAATGAACAAGATTAGATCATATTTTTCACTATCACGTAATAAAAGATGCAATTCTGTTTATCTTGCCCAAGGTTTTTATAATGTTGATAGGTTTATTAGGCGAAATACGGGTTGTTTCATATTATTTCCCGGACTAGATAATGTGGATGTGAGAAATATTGCAAACGAACAATGTGGTGATGTTACAAAAGATAAATTTATCGAATTATATCATCGAGCAACTAAAGATCGATATAGTTTCTTTTTATTTGACAAGCTAGCGCGTGATCCAACCAAGATGTTTCGTTGTTGCCTTGAGACGTTTCTATGATATAATTTTGTAAAGCGTATAAAAATAATGGACAAACATCAACAGAAAATCGAATTACTAAAAAAGTTTCTCGAAACTCGAGCGGCTTTTAAGAAAAAGGTGGAAGAAGCTCGACGTGGACAAGTTCAAGCAGAAGAAGAAAGAACCAAATTTTTCAAACCTGTTACTGAGGCGATGCTTGGCAAGCAGCCAGAAATACAAACATCATCTCCAGAAGAACTAGCAAAAATGAAAGAAAAGGGTTTGTTTGGTTTACTTGGAGAAAGATCAAAAGAAGAAACTGTAAAAATTGTAAACGAACTTGTAAGAAACATTGCTGATCCTGCTGCACGACAAGCTGAGTTTGACAGGCTAATGAACAATCCTCTTGAACTTCAACACGCAATAACAAGATTGACGGTTAATCCAGATGAGATAAGAAGAATGATGGAAAAATTATCAGAACAAACTGAAGAATTAACTGAGAAACAAAAAATATTACAAGAAAGTGTGATAAAAATGATACCTTTTGGAGAATCTATAAAAATTTACAGAAGACAAGCTAGGTTTAAAATAGAATATGATGAGTATGAAGAGTTTATGAAAAATAATAATATCATTGATATTGACAAAATTCGAACTTGGCCAAAAGAAAACTATAACGATTTGATAGAAAAATTAGAAAGAATTAAAGAAGTTGGTGAAAATGCTGATGATAAAATTAAAGATGAAAAAGATGAAAGAAATATTCCAACATTACTCAATTATATTAGAGAAGGAATTATTGCTGAGGTTTTTCTTAAAACATCAAAACGATATCGAAATAAACCAGGAGGTTATAGTAAAGATTGGGATTTTAAAAAAACTACTCAAACAATATGAAAACAAGCGAGATAAAACATTACCAGAGGAAAGAACTGGATCTGGAGTTAAAGTTTTTACATCAAACGCACACATAGTCGATCGGCTAATGCTGTTGATATCCTCTAAAGAAGCTGGTAATGAAAGTGTAGAGATTGATAACGAAATTATTGATATACTTGATCATCTAAGATCGAGTGGATTACTAACATCATCCGAGTACGAAATTTTACACCGCGATCTTATCTAAAATATTAGTATAATGCAAACAACATTATTGCTTGATTCATCACAAATAACAGGAAACAGCGCGAATTTTACAGTAAATTACAACCCACCAATAGAACTAGATCCTGCAAAACAGTATGAGATTGGATTAATTTCTTGTACTTGTTGGAACGCCATGCCGAATATTAAAACTGGGGTTAATGATGAAATTTTAATCGTTAATGTTAAACAATCTCCAACATCACAAAAAGAGTTTATTGATATACAATACAAACTACAGATTCCACAAGGAGCTTATAACATTACTGATCTAAACAGAACAATAAAAGAGCTTCTAACAAAAGCTGGTGGGAATGCTGATAATTTCGAATTAGCGGCGAATTATAACACCTTACGAGCTAGGATAACAGTGAAAAGAAATATGAAAGTCCTCTTTGAAGAAAGAAGTTTTGGAAAAATGTTAGGTTTTACTAGAGTTTTATACTATACCACCGGTGAAGATAAATCTTTGACATTTGATGGAGAACTACCAGTAGATATCACAGAAGTAAATACAATACTCATCAATTGCTCTATCGCATCTGGATCTTATACGTCAAAAGGCAACCGCGGGCAAACGATCTACAGTTTCTCACCAGAAGTCCCACCGGGTTCTCTCATGCAAATCAATCCGCGACAGATTATCTACTATCCAATAACACCTGAGAATCAAATTACAAGCATTACATTGCAACTCACAGACCAATCTGGACGACAAATAGACGTGAACAATGAGATAGTCACGTATTACTTACACCTACGCACTGCCTAGGCATGTGATTTTGTGTACATAATTTTATAAAATGAGACGAAGAAAAGTTTATCGAAGAAAAATCGTAGGTGGATTTTTTGGAAATATATCTACAACAATTGCAGAGAATATTCCAGGAATCGCGCGTAAAGTAGCGCCCATTGCACTTGACGCCGGTAAAGCTTTCGCTACAGGGGCGGCATCTTCAGCAGGCACTGCAGTAGGGCAAAAGATTGCTGATAAGATTAAAGGACCTTCCCCATCAGAAATAAAACGAGTAATATCAGATATTGCGCCAACAGAAGAAACAAAACGAGCTATGATAGCTACAACAAAAAAATTATTGTCGCCGAGTGGTGAAGAAATAGTACGTAAACTTGTAAAGAAAACAAAACCGAAGACCCCTGCTGCTTTTTAATTTTGTGTAACGATTATAAAATAAATGTTAGCTAAAAACTATCTCGACTTTGCAGAAGAAATTGATACTGACGATGCTGTAACAGAATTAGAGTATGTCGAGTATCTCGATGAGAACTCAACGAACCGAATAAAACCGGAGTTAGAACTTTTAACACAAGAGACGAGGACGTGTTTCTACTACCCCATAAGGCAATGTTAGAAGTGCGTGGTCAAATATTAACTGTGATAGGTGGTGATATTGCAGCTGATGCAGAAATCGCTCTCGTCAATAATGGTTGGAGCTTGTTTAAGAGTGCACGATACCAACTGGCCAATCAAACCGTAGAAGATATTTCAATGCATTTACCCATAGCGAGTACAATACTAAACATCGTTTCGTTTAGCGATGACTATTCCAGATCAATAGCCACAAATATGATGTGGTTCAAAGATACCTCATTAGGTACAGCTGTTTCGAGTGAGTTTTGTACTGGTGCTGGTAATCCTGCTGCAAATAACAATAATCTCATCGCCAATCCTGCTGATAATAATGCCGCTGCGATAGGTAATTCGATAAGATTAGCCGTTACAAATATAAGACAACAACAATATAACGAGGGATTTACCAAACGAAAAGCATTTGCCGCAGAATCTCGCCAAATAACGATGATGCTTCCGTTAAGTACAATCTTTGGATTTTGCCGTGATTATAATAAAGTGTTTCGAGGAATAAAACATACGCTTATATTAGATCGAGCTGATCAAAACGATTGTATAATACACGCCGGTGGAGTGGCTGAGGGACAGTTTTCTATTACAAGATTAGCACTGTGGATGCCTCGGGTTGTCCCTTCATTAGCTAAAATGATGGAGCTCGAATCTTTACTAGCCACCTTTACAAAAAAGATACACTTCCAACAGAACAGGATTTATCAAACAGCCATTCCCAACGCGACTGATTACACGTGGCGTGTAACGACCACGCCCAGCGAACAACTACCGCGACACTTGTTCGTCGTATTTCAACGACAAGCACGTCGTAACAATCAGGAAATGAACAACTCCGTATTCGATAATCCAGACGTTAGACGAATATTTGTGAGAATAAATTCCAAACAGTATCCCGAACGTGCAATCGAATGTAATTTTGCCGTAGACGCCACCAGAAACATCTCTCGGCCGTACATGTATCTTATGGAAGCAATGCAAAAATATCAGAACGCGGACAGTGGATCTCAAATATCAATAGAAGAGTTTCGATCGCTCTATCCCATCTTTTACTTTGACGTATCAAAACATTTGGAGCGTGTTGTGGGATCGACTGCAGATATTGAGGTCACGTGGACACTGGGCGATGTGCCAGGTGAACAGTATAACGTATACGCGCTATTGGTTAGTGATCGATTTCTGACCATCGATTCAATCAAAGGAAGAATGACAGTACAAGTTTAATCTAACAACTTGGATATAACATTATGAAAACCAAATACACAACTCGAGAAATATACCTAACATCTGGTCAAGTTGAAAAATTATTAGCAGCTGTTGCTAAACGCAGCTCTGTTTCTTTGATGATCTCTCCGGAAACTTCAAATAAAATTGCAGTAAAAGTCATGCTAACGCAACAACAAATCAATAAACTCGATCGCAACAAACCTTTTGTGCTGAAATTATGTTTCTCAGGTAACTGCAATGTCAAAAGAAGGTGGATTTTTTGGACCAGCGTTATCAATAATAGCTAGCAAAGTTTTACCAGTACTTACACTTGGACTTGCGGCTGCGTCATGAGCAGTCTCTGGCGCAACGAAGAAAGCAGTCGAAGGTCGTGGTATCAAACAAATCTATCGTTAATTTTATGTAACAGTATAAAATAAAATGCCAACGAAAAAGTCGCCGAAAAAAACAAAATCATCGAAAAAAAAAGAAAACAACAAAACGCAAACAAACAAAACAAGGAGGAATTATTCCTTTCGCTCCACTTTTAGCGGGACTAGCGGGAAGTCTGCTGCCAAACTTACTAGGAATCGGACGCGGATTAACTCTACCAGGGACCAGACGTTATTGAGCAATTTTGACATCATTGAAAAATTGAAGGACGTTGTTGGATTTCGAGGAGTATTTTCCAAGGATGAACTCGATGACGTACCAACAGGCGGTTCTTGTGTTGTAAATATTGAAAACTTCAATGATGGCTCTGGCACCCACTGGGTTGCTGTCCACGATAACAATTATTTTGATTCGTTCGGACTTCCTCCAAGCGATCTCATAAAAAAATATATTTTTAAAAAATTTGATAAAATAAATTATTCGTCTAATCAACTACAGCCGATTGGAACATCAGCTTGTGGTTATTATTGTATCATGTTTGTCAGACAAATGCACCAGAGTAAAAGCTCTGGGAGTAAAAACTTTTTAAAGTTTATTTTACAATTTGATGAACATCCTTCTCATGCGAATGATAATATTGCAATCAATTTTATCTAAACTCATTGATATAATAATGTCAACATACTGTCTCAAATGCAAAACTAAAACAGAGAACAAGGATGAGATGACGGAAAAAACGAAAAATAATAGAACGATGTTAAAAAGTATTTGTGCAATATGTGGTAGAAAGAAAAGTATGTTTTTGAAAAAACAAGTAGGATCTAGCGTTGATAGAGTTATCTTGATCGACGATTAATCTTATGAAACAAAATAAAATAAAATGAAATGCAATTGTGATTGTGACAAAGATCTTTGCATAGAACAAGATAAAATCATTACGTACTGTCAACATTGTAACAACAGAGAAATAATAGGGTTAGGTATAGATATACATAAACTAATTGGTAAATTACCAAAACCAAAAGGCGGTTGGACCTTGCCAGGTCATCGGTATACAGGGCCTTACAATCCGCTAGATCAACAACTAGATGAAAACGACAATCCATTGCCTGGACAAGAGCCTTATAATCAAGTGGATGCAATAGCAATGCGTCATGAGATCTGTTATCGTGATCATGAAAACTCGAAAGCAGATTGTGATAAAGTAATGTTAGACGAATTACATGATATGGAGCCAACAAATCTACGAGAACGTTTTGATAGAAGATTTGTTCAAGGAATGATAGGAGCAAAATATAAACTTGGACTCGGGAAAGAATTATTTGATGATCTTGCAGTCGAACTACACAGACCTAAAAAAAAACGTTTCCGAGACGTAAAGTTGTTGCAAACGCTGTAGATGATATATGGGCAATAGATTTGGTAGATGTATCCAATCTGGCTCAGTTTAACGATAATAAGAAATATTTGTTTAATGTCACAGATGTTTTCAGCAAATACGCTTTTAGTGTGCCAGTTTCAGATAAAACAGGAACGTCAATCACTGATGCGTTAAAACAAATAATAACGAGTACCGAAAGAAAACCAAACAAAATCTGGACTGATCATGGAGTCGAGTTTTTTAACAAAAAGTTTGAACAGTTTCTAGAACAAAATAATATTAAAAAATACGTTACAGGAAACGAAGGCAAAAGCGTTGTTGTCGAGAGATTTAATCGCACGCTAAACGAAAAATTACATAAACATATGACAGCTAAAAACACCAACAGGTACATCGATGACCTTTCTCAAATCGTAGGCGAATATAATAACACGAAACATCGAACCATTAAAATGTCACCCAATGACGCTATCAAAAATCCAATATTAGCAAACGAAAACATGTACCGCAGACATAAATTTAAGGTCGGTGATAAAGTTAGAATCTCTTTGACTAAAAAGATATTTGAAAAAGGATTTACTCCAAACTGGAGCGAAGAAGTATTTGTTGTTGATAAAGTACTCTTAACAGTACCTGTAACGTACGCGTTAAAAGATCTGGCAGGGGAACCTATAGTAGGTAGTTTTTACGAACAAGAACTACAAAAAACTGAACAAGATGTTTTCGTTATCGAAAAAGTGATTAGGAAAAAAGGCGATAAAAGTTTAGTCAAATGGCGTGGGTATAGTGATAAATTTAACAGCTGGATTCCAACCCGGTCGATTTTATCGACTGTGAAATAATGCTATTATAAATTTCCTCATACTTTCGTTTGATAGATACACCTTTTACTGGTTTACATAATGATATTAGATATTGTCTGCGATCGTCAGAGATCGTCATAAGATTAAAAATCTTGACAAATATGAAATCGAATTTGATATTTTTCTGTCGGTCTGGAATTTTAATGTTTAAGAAAGGTCTGATTAACTGCAAAAATACCTGCTGTTCGGTAACGGTAAAATTAAATTTTATAATTTTTTTAGCAATGTGATACTTGACATTATATTTTCCAGTGGTTGGTCTGCTATAATTATATCTGTTAACGACGGTGACTATTTCACCATCATCAGACTCGTTGTTATATAAAATATCATCTTCGTTATAATCAACAGATTTGTCTATCATATCATTAGAGATTGTGGAGACCTTATCGCTGATATCACTAGTATCTTCTTCGTATAGTTGAACGAGTTGTTTCATCATATCCATATTATAATATACTTTTTATCTAATTTGTTGTTATAAGATGACTGACAAGGTAAAATATCACCAAAAAGTTAATATAATAAACTACCACGAACTGACCGAAGCGGTAAGAAAATGCCTGTCAGGTTATAGTTCATATTCCGTTGACGTTATTGTAATGCAAGGTGATTCTCATAAAATATTACTAACAGAAGCAGAAAAAATAAAATTAATGAAAGTGCAGTAACGACGCTAAAATTTGATTGCGATGATATTATAGCATTTGCTCATCATTGTTTGACTAAAACCGAATTACAAAATATTATTAATCATCATATCTAAAAATAATACTAGCATCATATTTGTTTGAAAAAGCTGATTTTGTTGCTCCATCAGCTACAAATTTTACTGCTCTGGGATTTATATTATAATATTTCGCCGCAGCTGTAATTGATTTGAATTTGATCTCCTCATCAGTTTTGAGGTTTAACGAAATAACAGGTTTTATTGGGCATCTAAAATTAATACCACCACCTCGTCCTTTTCTCACATTTTCCTGTTGGGTCACTAGCTCCAGATTTTCCAATCGATTGTTTGTTTTTACGTTATTGATATGATTAATAACCAGACCATTGAGTATAGATCCGTTGAACACCTCGTAAACAAACCTATGACCAGTATAACAAACTTGATCTGTCGATGTTCCTCTAACAGTTACTATAAGATATCCCATATTGTTCATAGAACTAAGAACCTTTTTAGTTTTTCTGTTTCTAATAATACCGCGATCGTTAGCCTCGTATAAATCAAAGAACGGATGCGGCTGAAACTCGTCTTGTAAGGATAAATTTTCAATATTATCATCAGTGACTTACGTTTT